>JAYJMT010000084.1:0-62260 GCA_036321655.1 Quercus alba
TCGGCAATTATATATGTCCTATTTCAACTAGTGGCTTTTAGATTATGACAAACGCGTACGTGGACTTCAAAGTTTAAACAAATCTATATTGTGTGGGTTACAGACTCAATTTTGTCTACCACCACATACTTTGTCATTTATTTTACCACAATTTATATATGAGTCGATATATCTTATATTACGTACACATGCAACAGATATCGCCTACTAGTATTTAATAAAAAATAATTCAATTATTATTTACAGTTTCAGTAATTAAATTTATAATAGAATCTATTATTCACTTGGGTTATGCCATTTTGGCCATAGTTAATGATAATTCACTCATTGATTGGCAATTATATATGTCCTATTTCAACTGGTGGCTTTTAGATTATGACAAACGCGCACGTGGACTTCAAAGTTCAAACAAATCTATATTGTGTGGGTTATAGACTCAATTTTGTCTATCACCACATACTTTGTCATTTATTTTACCACAATTTATATGTGTGTCGATATATCTTATATTACGTACACATGCAACAGCTATCGCCTACTGGTATTTAATAAAAAATAATTCAATTATTATTTACCATGTTTAAATTATGGTAAAATATGTGTCTATAGACTTTTCTATATATATACATAATAAACCTTATTTGTTAGGAGTGTTTTACAATGTGTACGTGAGTTTATAATACTAATACCTTTACAGCCTGTTCAGCATCTTGCCTAACATTAATTAACGTGCCACACACAGAGAGAGAGAGAGAGAGAGAGAGAGAGAGAGAGAGATGGAGGTTATAGTTCTGACTCTTCTGACTCGTTAGTGCTGATAATTTTCGTCAGTCACTGTGTGTGTAAAGAAGTCAGTTCTTTGATCCATAACTTGGTTCAAATTTATAGAATACTTATTAGTACAATAAATGTGCATTATGATTTCTCATATAATTGTAAGTTTCAGTAATTAAACTTATAATAGAATCTAGTTTATAGTTCTGACTCTTCTGAGTCGTTAGTCCTGATAATTTTCGTCAGTCACTATGTGTGTAAAGAAGTCAGTTCTTTGATCCATAACTTGGTTCAAATTTATAGAATACTTATTAGTACAATAAATGTGCATTATGATTTCTCATATAATTGTAAGTTTCAGTAATTAAACTTATAATAGAATCTATTATTTAATTTCTGTGAGAAGAGAAAGTACATTATGTTTCCAAACTGTCAAATAGTTACCCAACTTCATTCTCAAAAAAAAAAAAAAAAAATTACCCAACTTGGTTTTTTTTTTTTTTTTTTTGAGGAAGAGTTACCCAACTTGGTTGGTTTGGCAACTTCTGGGTTTTGTTTTTCTTTTCTTTTTTTAATAAAAGGAATGGTCTCTACCTGCTCAATGGCCTCCTATACTTTTCAAAAGGCATGTTGGTGAGGAAGATGGTATCTCTTCTAAGGTTAACCGAGTTCAACGAGGACCATCCATGATCCAATGAATACAACTACCAGGGCAAAGCACGCAATTATGCAATTCATACAACAAGCATGTGAGTACATGAAACATACACGATGATAATTATTAAATCAATTAACAAATAATTGCAAGAAAATTGAGATTATTGACAATTAAGCCTGAATTGAAGTCTAGTTCTCACCATCCCCAGTAGAATTGTCACTATGAGAACCGCAACCTAAGGGGATTGAGATTTTTGTTACCGATCCCCTGGATAGTAATCTATATGGGTCCGTTTGGATTGAGCTTATTGTTGCTGAAACTGAAAACTGAAAACTGAAAACTGAAAACATTTGTAGCAAAATTATTTATAAATGTGTAAATAGTACCGTGGGACCCATTTTTAATATTTTTTAATGCGTGAACAGTGTCAGTACAGTGCGTAAACAGTATATTTACTGTTCATAACAGTAAAATTGGTCCCCCCAAAGTCAACAAATGCGGGCCAAAAAAAAAAAAAGAAGCAAAACGCAACTCTGGAAATGTGGACGCAGGATTCATCTGAATCCAAACACCCTCTATATATAGGTAAAGTTTAGAGAAAATTTAATTAGATTCTATAATTGAAGTCCAATTTTGTGTCATATATATGTCCTAAATTATCTATTTTTAGAGAGTTTTATTTCTTAATTTTGGAGCCAAATATAGGACCACATCATGAATATTTATCTAAGTGAGTTATTGAGTACAAAAACTAAAGAGTCTAGAATCAATGAATTGTAAAAAAGAAAAGAAAAAAAAATAGTGTTTCACGATATCAAAAATTAAGAATTCTTAAGAGATTAAAAAAAAAATATATGGACGATTTATATTTTCTACCTAATAAGATTCTTACTTGATTTTCTAAAGAGTTAACAAAATATAAAGATGACTATATATCAATAGTATTTAAATTATATATATATATAAATAAGAATTATACTATGCATCTTATAGTATATCTTTTAAGTATATTTATACATATGCATAGGGTTACAAGCAGGGGCGGCGCGAGAGGGGACAATTGCCCCCCCTGGCCTGCACAAAAAACACCTTAACTTATACTTACTACAACCTCCTACCCACTTTATTTTTGGGTAAAAAAGACAGTGACTATCCGATTAGATAATTGAACATTAATCAAAACTATATCCCTTAACTACTGAGAAATTTCACCTAAATAAAAGTTTTCTTCACTCACAATTCATTAAAAATTTAGCTAATTTAAATCCCACTCTATTTCTTGGTCTTGAAACAGAGCATAGTTTCTAATTTCTAAATGAACCAAGAGTGCTTTCATGCCCTCAGTCCTCCACTAGCATGCCTTGCACAAAAGCTTCGTGTGTATCATAAGCTATCACTAGAAGACGAAGTATATTATTCAATTACTAGTGACTTTGACGAAGCTTGGACTATGGAGATTTAATAAACCAGGCATAATGGAGTTATGAATGCCCAGGGATGATTCCTAATGGGTTTGTTTTTGGTTTGAGTGCTATAGGGTGTAGCCAATATAAAATTATTGGCTTGACACGGAAGCATAGTGTTGTAATATCATGCTTGTAACCAAGTTGCTAGGAATTTGAAGCTAACTATATAATAAATATTATATTATAGATTCACACATTATATTTTGAGCATTTTTTTATAAGTAAAAGTTTATTGTTAATAAAATAATTTGAGCATTTTATAAGTCTTCATTAATCAAAATTACATAAAATTGCACATCATTTCATTCATTACTCGATTTTTGACTTTGAAAATTGATGAGCAAAAGTCTTTCACTTTCCCTCTCTCTTGTGTGTATTTGTTTCTCAAAAAAAAGTGAGTAAAAGTTAAATAGATAAATACAACAAAATGAATATTGTAAGGACTCAATTCGTAACGACCCCAAAATGATGTTGGGTTCGTACGTTAAAAGGCCCAAATAATAAAAGTTGTAGAGCGTGGGCTTGAAAGGCTAGGCCTTGGTTACCGGACGGTAGTTAATCAGGGTTTCCATAGCGATTTGCACAAGGATGAACCTGACGTGTTTAATAATAATCTATTCCGATACGTCACAAGTGGCTCCGGTCCTTAGACCTCGTCCAAGGAGCTTCATGTCCTTATTCTTCTCATTTCTTAGGACTCCATCGTCTGGGAGCCCCCCTTTTTGGCGCATAAGTCTTTACATTATATAGCCCTTCTCGGTTGATCCTGACCCTCCACCTGTTGATCAGGCAGATACCTATTCAAATACCTGTCCCATCAGCCGCCTCTCCCTGCTTTTTGTTAGTTGCAATAACCGAAACCACTCTGTTCAGGAGTCTTTTCCCATTAATACGGCCGGGATGTTTGTGGGTGCATTCAGTGCGGAGGTGACGTATTTACCTTAAACCACCCCCCACTCCATACCCCCATGTGGGTCCCATTTACTCGCCTCTTCTTCTGGGGGCATTTTGGAGGCAACCTTCGACAAGATGTTGCTCTTCCCTTTGAAGTCTTGGGATGCCGAGGACAGGGTCATCCTCGGGTGCGTCTCTAGGCTATTTGGTCTTTCACCACTTGTCCTTGGCAACTACTCTCCTCGACACGGGCCCTAGGCCCTAGTGGAAAGTGGGCCGGGTCATAAGTTCTTTGGCCCCACAAATATACTTTCTTTACATGACAGTTTTTATAAAAAAAAATTCATTAAAATATTATTTAATATTCAAATGAATAAATTTTAATTTTTCAAATTTGTGTCAAATACTATATATTCACAATGTGCATAATTGTGAGTTATTCATAAATTCCCCCCCCCCCCCCCCCTTCAACTTAAATCCTAGCTCCGCCACTGGTTACAAGCTAGTTCTCATCATGGAGGAATATTTGACAATACATATAAGTTTGAATGGAGTGATTTACATATGAGGTTGCTACTTGAAAGGGAGGAAAAAAAAAAAAAAAAAAAAACCACAGAAAATAAATTTTGCACATAAGGAAATTTACAAGCACATTGGCTTAATGAAAAATAAAAAATAAAGTGTTTATTTCTCAATTATAGTCTAGAAAATTAAAAAAGAAATTACATTGATAGGGCTAATTTACATCCTTTGATTTAAATTTGATGACTATAAGTAATAAGATGAGAATGTGTTAGGCACCTACTCGACTCAATTCGAAGATCAGTTGATTAAGAATTAATGGCCGAAGTAATTTGACCGAATAACAACATTCACAACAATAATAAATCACTTCACTCGCATACCATTAAGTAAAAATAAATGAGAATAAAAATAAAGCAAAAACTAAGAAATGATTTGGAAATTGCATGTCAATTACATTTCCCAACTTTTGCAACCACTAGTAAGTAGTAAATAAATTTTATAAAAGAAATCAAAATTTGTTATTAGAAACATGCATAGGGTTTAATAGACAAGAACTCCTACAATCACCATTAAGCAAAGTTGTAAAAATCGGGATCTTACATAGAATCATAGGAGGTAGGTGAGATCATGAATCGTAGGATCGGATCATGAATCGTGGATCTTAAGATCCTACATTATTTGAGGAAAAAAAAAACATTGGTATGTTAAATAATCATATAAATTATATATTCATTCATTTAAAAAAAAAAATTGCATCCATTTGATGTAATTACCATATATCACTACATCCATTTGTAAGCATTATTTAAAAAAACAAAAATCTCAAAATGTGACACTCTATTGGATGTTATTTTTCATTTAAGTCCCTAACATTCTATCTCTCTACCTTATAATAGCAAAACTAGGTCTATTAGAATGTTATTTTTCATTTGGGTCTAACTAAGTCTTCTGTCAAGTTATAGAAGATTATAAGAAATTAGGATCATTTGTAATCGTTAGAATCGTACAATCCTACAGATCTTAAACGATCATAGCGATCCTACCAAATATCCTTAAAAAATCCAAATTGTTTTAAGCAGGTGGAATCGTAAAATCATAGGATCGTAGAATCCAAATCAAGATTTTGACAACCAAGCCATTAAGTACATTATACAAGAAATCAAAATTTGTTACCAGAAACGTGCGTAGAGTTTAATAGATAAGAAATGTAATTTGTAATAAGACTCAATATATATTCTAAATTGAAAATTATTCGTGTGTAATCAATGGTCAGCAACATAAAGAAGCAAAGCGATTATAAAAAAAAAAAAAAAAAAACATAAAGAAGCAAAGCACGTAACCAGATTTTTGTTTTTTGATAATGACCAGAATTGATTCTTGTTGGTTTCATTTGGGCTAGATACGACCAACAATCAAGAATTCTAATAGTGGTGAAATACTCAAATTGTCTAATTTTGGGCATTTGGTATTTCTGTGCCAGGAGCATTTTTATGTTTGCTTTGTCATTTAGAGAGCTTCCAGAATTTTGAATGAATAAAAAAGTATATGAAAAAATTTAATTCCAAACATGTTTAGAGCCAATGAATCCAACACCCACTAAAAAAATTAATATGATTACATATTTTGAAAATTTAACCGTTAAATTGCATATTTTTTATGTTCTTAATATGCATGTCAAATTTTGTTCCAATTGGATGTTATTTACTATTCGATCTACAAACTTATTTTTTTACACATAATCTTATATCACAAAAAACTTTAAATTTAAACATTTGTTGATACACATAGCTATCGATCTTTGATTTTTTAAAAATTTTGTAAGCATGAAAGATATGAGAAGAAAATATAATATAATGATGGATTTGTTAAAATTCACATCTAAGAAAAAGATATTGAGTGGTATTGCCAAATATGTTTAAAACTAAACTTTATCTAAAAATTGATTGCCTGTTTTGTTTACCGGAATTAATATGAACCAACTAATATATCTTTTTCTCTCCTACATAGCACAACCCTTATACCCTAGTCCCATAAACTATACAGTATTCCTAGCTAATGCAAAATTTTTGAAACCATGGTCTATCTCACAATTTACAAATGTCTTTGTAAGTAGGTTCTCACAATTTAGACTTGTAAAAATCCATTAACAATTTTCCTCCATGGGTCAAAAGTCTTGTAACTCAACTTTTTAAGGGAGATATTCAAAATGTAAATATCTCCTCCCTATTATAACTATCAACTAAGTTATAAAAAATAAAAACAAAAACAAAACAAAAGAGCTGTCATGTGCTTGTGAGTACATTGGTCAAAGTTAAAATTGCTTAATATTTTTAATATTCAATTATTTATTTTTAAATTTTTTAATATTACACAAACACAATCAAAAGAAAGAAAGAAAACAAAGGTGCACCCATAAATCATTTTAGTTTTTTGAGAATCCCTATAAATCATAATTGAGAATCTAATATTTGTTCCATCTTTTTTAGCAAGAATATGGTGTTTTACAAGTGTTGGGTGATGGGTTCCACTGCAGACAAACTAAAGTTCATGTGAAATGCAGGAATTGAAAAGAAAAAAAAAAAAAGAGCAAAACGGAGATAGTCGGTTAGATTATAATTTTGTGGGGGTAACAGAGCCTCTCTGTTTTTACTTTTTAGCCCCAAAACATTATAGATGTAAAATTGTATCGTTGATCCAAATATTTATTTGAACAGGAACAATATTTTCTAGGTGTGGACTGGTTAACATATGTATGAATTGCCCTCTTTTTTGATAAGATAGAAATAAACCTCTCATTTATACTTAAAACTTTCAATCTATTGTGTCTGTTTTATGATGATTTTTTTTTTATCATCAGGTCAAGACATTAATTAGTTTTGGTGTATGCAGGGTTCGAACTTAGATCTCTTATTTAGTAAAAAAAAAAAAAAAAAACTTTATCAATTAAGTTAATTGTAAAGTCTTGGTCTGAGTGGGTTCTAGTTAGTTTAACTGATAAAGTCTTTGATGGTTGTATAAGAGATATGGGGTTTAATCCCCGCCTATACCAAAAACTGATTGGTGTCTTGGTCTGATGATAATGAGTAAAAAAAAAAAAAAGTAAAGTTTTGGTCTGAAAATAAAGAATACAATCATTAAAAGCAGATGTTATATGTTGAAATTCTATTAAAAAAAAAAAAAAAACTATAACCCACTATAACCATCATTTAAGTAAATTAATTGATATAAGGTGTTTAAAAAATAAATTCAACGATACCCAAATATTTTTTCAAAATAAAGCTATTCATTTTTCCCCTTAAAGGAAAAACATATTTTAGGAAATAATTTTTTTTAAAATATAGGATAGAAATTCAACTTTGACCTAATCTAAGTGTATATGTGTGTGAAACTCCCTTTTAAATACTTGAACTTCGGCCCTTACCTCTTACGCCCTACAAGTACTTATATTTGTAGAGTGATCACCGCACTAAAAATGTGTGGTAGAAAATGTTTAACCCATGCTATAAGTTGGATATTTTTGCATGTTATAATAAATGTAAAATTTGGTACCATGCTTCTTTAATGACCGTTGAGGATTTTTCAATAACTTAATAATAACTTTAATTCAAAATATGTACATATTAATTTAATCACATAAAACACTCAAATATAAAAGAGGAATAGAACTGAACTCTAGCCATGCGGGCATGCACATGGTGTCGGTGTGAGTGTGATATAAATAAGCCTATTAATTACCCATATTATTAACCTTAAGTTGAGGACCATACACGTGGATAAATTTGAGCCTTTTTACCTAACTAATAATAAAAAGTCAAAAGTACACGTAAATAAAAGACTCGAACAATATATTTTAAAAGAAAAAAAAAAGGTTAATAGTAGTTTAGTGGTTTTTGGGGTCATTGGTACGGTAGTTTAAGAAATATTTTTCAATTTTTAAATAATATTATTTATATTTTTACTCAATTTTTTCACCCACATATTTCTAAAAAATATAAACAATATTATTAAAATAATGTTATCAAATGGCTTCTTTTTTTTTTTTTTTCACAACTCATTAATAATACTATTTTTATAATTAATGAAAATCACAATTGACCAAGTCAATAATTATTATATTAAAAAAAAATTATTATGAAAATTTTTGTGTGACAAACACATAGTACAAAATACAGTAAATACTACAGGGAAGATCATTTTCGGAGTCTTTGTCCTCAAAAGTGATATATCATATCATATATGCTCTCATTTTCATCTATCAAAGATGCTATCCCCATGTCGTTTTAACCCCCCCCCCCCCCTCCCCCCAAAAAAAAAAAAAGCAGATATGATCCCCACACTACCATGACTTGTCAAAGATTGGTGAGCTACACCATTTTTCTTCTATTTATCTCATGTTGACAACATTTTACAATAAAAGTCCAATTATTGAGATTAACAGTTGCTCTAAGAATATTGTTTAATAGAACATTTAAAAAAAAATTGATACTAATTTTATGGAAAATATAAAAATTAAAAAGCAGTAAAAATTATTAGTTGTTTTTTTCTTTTTTTAAAAATATTTCATAAATTAATATATTTAGAGTATCCATTAACTTCAGTCAAAAAAAGAGTATTCATTAACTTTTCCATATTTCATAATAAGTCTTAAGTTGTAAATGATTATTAATTCTGATCATTTTGTACACCGATAACAGTTTTTCCGTGTAAGATTTATTGTGAAATTATTATTGTACTTCAAGTTTAGAGAATTCCATCCCAAAATAAAAAAGAGAGTTAATAACGCGAGCAGTGATGCCCAGTCACAATGAGAGAGCGCGTAGACACGCGCGAAATTGACAAGATAGGGACTGTTAGGTATGGCAAAGGTGGGTGTTGCAGTTGCAGTTGCAGTTGCAGTTCTTAGTTGTGGGGCCTGTCTTCTAGATCCCAACACAAAAATGGAGAGTTTGAGTTTGGGTTTGATTGTGCGTTAACACTTACACACTTGGCTTTGGTGGACATCACTCACTTACTCACTCACTCTTCAATTATTCATTGCTAATCTTGCATGCCTATTGGACACTATTGCTTTGTGATGGCGATGGGGGCTACTTACCCCCCACCCTTTGAGCTTTTAATATCATTTCTTTTGCTACTAGGGAAAATTCCTTTTTTCTCAATTTCTCACCATCTTCACTAACAAATCCACAATTATCATGTTTTATATTTCTAGAGGGACCTTGGACAACAGAAAGGGAGATATGTACCAACACAAATTGAAATCTTGTTAGCCCTTGTCTCCTACCACTAGGCCATCTACTCCATTCATATATCGCGTTTATATTTCTTTTTAACTATAATCAATCCTTTGTTTTATAATAAGGATTAGGTGTTTATCAAAATTTTGGCTTTTTTCTTTTTAATAATTCTATAATTGGGATAAAGGGAATTTAAATCTTGAACATGTTCATTAATAATATATAAAAAATGCTAGTTAAATTACAGAATTCTTATTCTTGAACAGATATATTGATCATTGAAGATGGTCATTTTCTAGGAAAAAGAAAAAAGAAAAAAGCTTTTTTCTTACATAAATTTTTTTTGAAATTGATAAAAATGAAATTTGTATTGACTAATGTTGGTGCCATAACTCGTCCATGTGGCGAGTTGTGATTGGTGGAAGGATGTTTCTACATGGACTTAACAACACTCTTTCACTAATCACAACTTGCCACATAAGCAAGTTGTGGTATAAATTATGTCACAAATTGTGGCAATAGTATAACTCATTTGTACAGTATCGATATCTTGTCAAACTGATGAAAAATTTTCACCATTTCTAATGATTTGACATTTGACAAAACCTCTGGAAAGGAAGAAAAAGAAAATTATATAATGATCAAGCAAAAAAAAAAAAAAATTAGAGTAAGAAGCAAAGAATAAAAGAAAACCCATTGTCTTTGTTCTCCCACACATTTTTACTTTCTTTAGTTTTGGACACGTTGCAAATCCCAATATTCTTGAAACTCAATCAAGAACCAAATTATAAAAGGGCTTTCTTTTTTTTTTTTGGGTACTAATTATCAGATTAAGACCAATTAAACCTTCAATAAGTACATAAAAGTTTACAAATTAAATCTTAATCAAAGACAGATTGATAGGTTTAAGGTTTGTTTCTAAAAAAGAAAAAAGGTTTAAGGTTCAAATCACACCCATAATACGTGAAGGTTACTATGCTATAAAGTGTATAAGCCAAGTTCTGATTCAAATCTGTTAGCTATATTTAAAAAGAAAAAGAAAAAAAAAAAAAAAAAAACTTGTCCTAGACTGTGGAAATTTCAATTCTCTACTTAATAAACAAGGCAGAAACAAGTTAAAAACTCTTTAAATATTTGTAGTTCAACTCTCTCTCTCTCTCTCTCTAAAAATAGCAACCACCACAACCTCTTTCATGGAGTTTGGGACACACTAAAATCTCTTTCACAAAGAGTTCTGTCTGCCGTAGCCCCACACTGCAAAACCACTATTACAGTACATTGGTAAAGTAACCTCTCTCTCTTTCTTATCATTTAAGTAACTTTTAGTTTGTTTTGTTTTTGTTTTTTTTTTTTAATGAAAAAAAATTCAGCTCAATGAATAGGTTTCTCATTCTAGTATCTGAAGTGTGTTGTTGCTTCTACTCGTTCCTTGTTTCCACTTACTAAGTATTTGCATTGAGGATCCTTACCTATTTCCTGGTTTTATTCACGTGGGGTTCAGACATTTCTGTAGCTTTTGTACTGTTTAGTTATCTGGGTCTGGGTTTTTGTATTATTGGTTCTTTGTTTTTTTTTTGGTCAATCCAATTGGGTTCTCAGGCATTTAGATTTCCTTGACTATGAAGCTTCAAGTATGGGAATTTGTGAGACTTTTCTCTTTGTATTGAGTTTGGCTTTTTGTGCCTTTTTTTTTTTTTAAACAGTACTTATCAAGACTTTCTATTTGTCACTCATATTTAGTTTTATGCACATTTCTGGACTATAGGAGATTGAGATTTTACTTTGTTTATGGCTGAAAGTGCATGAGATTTTTCATTTTTGTTGCGTGAACTGAAGTGGGTTTGTGTGCAGTCTCATAAAACTGTGATTCTGTTGCATAAAAATGGAGTCTTGGAATTGCGTTTCTGAAGGGAAGGAGTTTGAATCCGATGAAACAATTTTACCTACTAATAATTCACTCTCAAGAAGTAAGAATTGCTTGCTGGGCTGGGAATTGAGAACCCCATGTAGTTTTGGCAACGACTTGTTAGTCTCAAGTCAACAAGCTGTTGAGAATCAGCGATTTGGGGAATTGGGTTTTCCAGAGATGATTGGGAGACAACTAAACCACAATTCCACTAGTGAAGTTGTGAGAAGTAGTAAGGTTGGTAGTGAACATGTTGTTAATCCGGTTATGTCTATGCCAAATGGATTTTCTGGCGAAGATGATTCCACTTCCAAGCTCTCAAGCACTGGGGCGGACTCAAATAGTAGGGATTATTCGTTCATTGATTTGAACCTTGGGCGCCTTGCTGATATTAGAGATGCTCATAATTCTAAATTTTCTAAAGGAGCTCCCATTTTGTTATCTTCATCTGAATCATCTTCACCTGCAAAGAGAGTTCGAGCATCCAGTATGCATTCACAAACTTCCTTCTGCCAAGTTTATGGCTGTCATAAAGACCTCAGCTCTTCTAAAGACTACCACAAGAGGCATAAAGTTTGTGAGATTCACTCAAAGACTGCCAAAGTTATCGTGAATGGCATTGAACAGAGGTTTTGTCAGCAGTGTAGCAGGTATCTTATGTTTCTTTCTTCCAGTACCTATTTTTCATTATGATTATCAACTGCTGAGTACTAGACTTCAATCTTAGAATGCATTTCCATTTTCATGTCCTTTTGGCTGTCAAAAGGAGCCTTGAGAAACGTTGAGTTTTTCCAATTTTGTTTCTCAGCACAGAATTCTAAAATTTGATTTTCACACATTACTTTTCACCATTTGTTTTTCCTGTTATCTTTAGACCATTTAATGTTTCCTTCTTTATTCTTCCATAAAAGGTTAATGTCTCCTAACCTCTTAAGTTCCTTCAAAGAATTATTGTTTGAGGTTAATGTGTCCTAATATCTTAAGTTTAGAATAGACCTGATCTCGTTTTCTTATGTTGATGGCTTAGATTTTCAACTCTAGACATGTTTGGAAAAGATAAACCTACAATTTTGGAAGATAGCTCATTTTGGTTATATACATTCAATTGATCATAATTTAGTCCTGTTAGTCTAGAACTTGAATCTAGTTCATAAATTATTGTTGGTGCTATATATGGTTGCTCTAACTGTTAACCATCCAGGTTTCATTTGCTGGCTGAATTTGATGATGGTAAGCGTAGCTGCCGTAAACGCCTTGCAGGCCACAACGAGCGTCGGAGAAAGCCTCAAGGTATTCACACTGGGAGAGCCGGGAGATATCTGCAGTCATATAATGGTAGTGATTAAAAATTCTCTCTAATTAGAAATGATTCATAACCAACCCACCCCCCTCCCCCCCTTTTTCCTTTTGTGCTTAATTGGACCAAAAAAAAAAAAAAAAAATCAACTCATTCTCATGAACTAAATTTCTTGAATCTTCAAAATTTATCATGGTTTTGTATTGCTTTGAAGATTTTTATTTTTTATTGTTCAAAATTTGAATGGATTTTCTTGGATTAATTAGAAAACCTGCTTGAGGGTATCAATTTCATTACCTGTTAAATGAAAGGAAAAGTAAAGGAAAAAAAGTGGAGAAGAGAAAACAGTCTGTTCCAACTCTAGGCGTTTGACTATTTGTTATCACACAATTGGTCTAATAGAGTGCAGAATTTCATTATAGGAGATGGCATTTAGAACTTCCAGCTTTTGCTTCTTCCTCTTTTCTGTCTCTAATTCATGAGTTATATTTGTGAGTTGGTTTATATCATGTGATTTTTTTTTTTTTTTTTGGTACTTGATACATCTTAAACTTAAGGGGTGTTTTTTTCCCCCAACTCTTATATACAAGTAGATATATAACTTAGCAATCTCTAATAGTGTATTTACATTATTAATATTATATATTTTATTCATGTTGTCCTTTCCTGGGAAAACTGGAGTGTAAGCTACTGAAATGATGAAAGGTTGTTGCTACACTATATTGATTGTTATGTGAATTAAGCTTTGATATCTGAATTGGGCAACAAACTAACCAGAAGTAGTTTACTCACAATTCAGTTGATCTAGTCTCTCCAAAGGACTTGAATGTCCATTGTTAAATTACCGATTGTTCCAAAAGCTTAAGTTATTGGGATATGGTAAATTTAATAATTTAATCAATACTTCTAACACTTCCCCTCATGTGTGGGCCAAAACTACCTTTTAATAGGTAAGGCACAACACGTGGAAATTTAAATGGGTGGTAGAGTGGAGGAGACAAGGATTGAACTCAGAATCTCATGCTTTGATATCATGTTAAATTACTGATTGTCCCAAAACCAATACTTCTAACATCCATAAATGACATTTCTATATTGCTAATTCAATTGGATATCCAACAATAACAAATTGATGGAGCATTGCATTTACCCCATTGCCTCTCATTGAAATCTAAACATTTTAATAATAAAATGTCCCCTAATTGGGTCTAAAGACCTAAGCTTCTTTAAAGCTGCTTTCCTCAATGTCTTCCTTCCTTTCTTTAGAGGGTCAATTTCCTGGGCCATGATAACGAAAAATTCTTGTTATGGTTATACATAACCACTTCTGTGCAGCTGAAAGGATTCTGTTATTTACACCCATCATTCCTTTAAACTCAAGCATACAAGCTGCTTATTAGATGTCAATACTCCCAAGTAAATGCATCAACTAGTTGTTGGGGACTCAAGGTTGTGGGAACTAGCATCAACAATTGCAACTGGTAGAGTTTTATTCTATGTTACCTAATTTTAATTTTGCTGATTGCCTGATATGGTTAAACTTAAATTTGTATGTTCCTAGCTCAAAAAAAAGACTTACATTTGTATGTTACCTACTTCTATCATATATAAATCAATATTTAAGGCATCAATGGTGGACCAAATAATTTCCAGAGCATCTGTAAACACAGGAATCGTTTAGCCGTTTCCATAATGACAGGATAGTCCTCTTGTTCTCTAAAATCTCTCTGGCCCTTGCTTAATTAATTTTGGTTCTGTTTGTTTGACTATGAGGATTTTTTTGTTCAGTTCTGATTGCAAATTTTGTTTCTTATGAAGATGGATTCCTGAGTCCCCATCTTTATTGTTGCAGTCTTCTTGTATTCTTAAAATTATTCTTTTAATGTTCTAATTTTCTGAAGACATTGCAGGTAGCAGATACCAGGGAAGTCCTTTAACAACGACATCCTTTGTTTGCCAAGAGATCCCCCCTAGTGGTCTTTTTCAACCTGAGAAATATGGAACTAGTGACTGGTGTAGGCATATAAAAATTGAAGGTGGGTCTGATTATAGGCCTATGACAACCTTTCCTATTACCAATGGGAATCAGCATTCAAAATCCCTCTTCCCTACCTATAGTATAGAAAAACAGTTTCCCCCTTTTCATGACAGTGGAGCTAATACTACAACAGGAAGCATTTTCAGTGAGAATGTTAGTCAATATACACATGATATAGGAGGCCAAAATTCTAGCTCACGTTCTTTTTTCCAGAGCACCTCAGGAAGTGAAGACTTCAGTGTTTTTGATGCAGCATCAACCGCTCAAGGATTATCGGGAATTTCAGACTCTGGTTGTGCTCTCTCTCTTCTGTCATCTCAATCACAGAACTCTTCAAGCCATTCATCTGGAATCCCCATGGCTCGTCCATTGATCATGCCAGGTAGCCACCCCCATTATGGCATGAGTCGAGTCTCCGAGAAATTCATAGGAGTAAGCTCACAAGCTTCCCCTAGTGGAGTGTCTAATAAGTTCATTTCATCAGAAATGAATTCTGCAGAAGAGAATCACCTTGGTCATGTGTTTATATCTGATAGTAGTGATGCTATCAACCTTGAAATTACAGATGGGATTTTCCAAGGCTCTGATTTTTTGCATTCCAGCGATCGCCATTCCTGTGAAAGTGGACCTACCATTGACTTGCTTCAATTGTCATCAGAACTCCACCGAGTGGAGCATCAGAGGCAATCCTTGCAGGTTAAGCAGGAAAATGATGCTCAGCAAGCAAGGTATATGAATATGTCCCTTGGAAATTTTAATTTCTATGTTTCCACATGACTCAACAACTTGAGAATTTCCTTAGGAAAATGCTCCTCCTCACTGTTTACCTTTAAAATAATATGTTATTACTTGGGTAGAAAGGGGATTCTATGGTCCGATCAGGTTGACTTCAATATCAGTGGTTAAAGCTAATCATGGTAAAATAAAGAATAAGAAAAAAATAAGATGGATAAATAACCGTTGGAGAATGAATTTTAATGCTCAAGCTGATGACTGGACAATCTGATCTATTCATAAAACTAATAACTCTGAATGCTTTGCTTGAGTATAATTATTGTATTTGAATGATGTTTGACACAAGTAAGATGGCAAGTTTCAAGAATCTGTATGCTATACTGTGTATTTAGGCTTGCATGGATAGCATCTTGGCAAACATCACACGCTACTGCTTGGGAAGACTATTAGTTATAGGAAAATTTGTGTTTAGTAAGACCTTTTAAAATTACTATCATGAAATGGTAAATATTTTCAGCAAAAGAAGAATTGTTTCTCTTCTGATTGGCATGACCACACTTATGCCCAACAAATACACAATCATCAACAGAATTGGTGATATATCACCAGACCTCTACTACTACTATCTCAACGTATGACAACAAACACCATTACGTGGGGAAAACAATAGGCTTAGCAGAAGGTAAGTTAATATGTCACTTCCAGAATGTCATGGTGCAACTGTAGTTATGAAAAGCACAAGTCTCTCATCAATATACTATAATTTTATATCAGATTATATGTTTGATTTTTTTTTTCCTCTTTTGCTTACAAAACACTATTAAAATCACATCAAGATTGTGGGAATCGTTTGAAATTTGAACTCCGCAGTTGTGGTTGCATAAAGGAGCCATGAGATATTTCTTTTTGTTTATTTTACACAACTGATGATTATATCACTGTCACTAGTGAACTTGGACCTGTATTAGTGAGAATTGCACCATTTTATGACTTGAATAAGCTGAATTTACAGTTCATTTTTAGTGTACTCGTTTAAAACATTCCTAAGTGCAATTTTACCATATTTAGCACTTTTTTTTTTGGGTCTTAGGGACTGAAAGGTTGCACTTGTATTCAGACATGGAGAAAGGTATCATAGAATGCTGCAGAACATAAGGCAACCTAAATTGAAGAAATAACATGGATGGATGTGCTAAAGAGAAGCAAGGGAGAAGTAAGAATATTTTAAATCATTCTTTAGAGTGGCTAACAAAGTTGTATAAGCCTGTTAATTCAATTAGGTAGTCATTCTTTAGAGTGCTAATGGCTCCAAAATTGAAAATTTCACCTGTATGAGAAGTGTGAACTGATTAGGCCTCTATAGTCCAATCATTTTTAGTTTTTGAAATCCTCTTAAAAAATGGCATTACAACTCTAGTCTTCCCACTCTCAAGCATTAGTAGTTTATTAAATAATGAATAAAATTCTCATTCCCACACTGAACTGTTCTATTTCATACTCTACCAATTGTAGTAAGTCGTGTTTAAATTTTTTTTTTTTTTTAAGTATTTTTTTTTCACTTTTCAAAAAAAAAAAAAAATTTAGTATTTTTTTTTTCATTGTAAAGTTCAGATACTTTATAAGGAAACAAAAAAAGTCATGTTATACTCATAAAGAGTAATGCTAAAGATGCAAAAAATTTCACAGTACTTTCTCAACTTACTAAGATGAAAAGTTGTGATGGAACATTATTTTCACATGGGTTCATAACAATTAACACCATTTTTATTAAGCATCAATCTCATCAATATATATCTAACAGCTATGAAAATTTTTGTCACTAGATTTGTTGATTGCCACAACACTATTAGTATTGCTTATATGTCAATTTTGTACCCACACTAAAAGTTCTCACATTGAACTTGTTAATTTACCATATAAAATTTATTATTTTTTTCATGGATGTCAAGGCGGTATGTTATGATTGGTGTACAATAAAAATAGAGTCAATGGTGGACTTATTTAAAGTATTAATTTCAATTCGCTATCTACTTATCTATCACCTAAACAAGATATACTTTATTTTGTTAGGTGATAAATACAATATATTTGAACATATGGGATATAATTCTTGATAATTTTTTTTTTTTACTATCAGGTTAAGATTTCAGTTGATTTTTTGTATAGAAAAGATTTAAATCCAATTCTCTTATATGATGACAAAAATTTTTAACCATTGAGTTAACTAAACCCATTACCACCTTAACAAGTTAGTGAAAAAATTGGTATGCTAAAATTATAATTTTGCAACTAAAATAAACAACCATGATATCAAATCTGAGAAATCTGATAGAATAACCCAAAGAACAAAGACATATGATACTCACCGTGTGCTCAAAATTATGACGTGAAGTTCCTGCAAATAGCAATTCGTGCTGAGAAAATTAATAGTCGATGAAAATTTTTAAAAGGGAAAAATTAAAACGAAAATAAATTTTAAAAAATTCACAATTTACTGTACTGTTTCCATTTTCTTCAATTGGGAGAAAGGAAAATAAATTAAAAAAGAAAAAAAAAGTAATACCTTTTATTTTATTTTATTTTTATTTTTTATAAGGACGTGATAAGCATTCCTCTGTAGCTGCAACCTGAGCCAAGTAAAGAAACGATGTCGTTTTAGTTCTAACTTTGTGAGGCCCCAAAAGAGAAATTAAAAGAATAAAGAGGGAGTGGAGGAATAATAGAATATGCCAAAAATGCCAATCTTTAAGAAACCATCAACGGTGAAGATATTGAAAGGGTGCCCATTGCCAAGTTAACCTTTTAAGAGGGTTCACATCATATTAGAAAAGAAAATAAAAATAAAAGCATTTTTTTTTTTTTATGAGAAAAATTAAAGCATTTTGGCTCACCACAAAACTACTTGTCTATTTAGGAACAACTTATCTGATTTTTTTACTAAAATTTTTTTGCTAAAAGTGTGTTAACTTATTGAAAAAGTGAGGTTTTAAAAAGTTATACATAAAAACTTAAAGATAAAAGCTGAGCTTATAAGTTGATATCAAATAGACACACATAACCAATTTTACGTACCCGTAAGGTTCGTGTTGCAGTATGAAGATTTGAAGACAATGTATCAAGAAAAATACATCTTCTTTTGTAAAACTTTATAAAAGGAAGAGATGACATCTAATTGTTGTTTTGTCAATACTTATAAAAAACAAAAACATAGGGGAAAAAAAATCAATTTGATTATAAAAAGAAAGACTAATAAAATGTTAAATCAAATAGAAAAAGAATCTTAACTTAACTTGAAAAAGCAAATAAATTCTAATTCCACTAGGAAAGAGAAAACAATATAAAATACTAGACTCATCAAATGCGCTTTGCGCATGCAATAATTTTCATTTTTATTTATTTGTTTTTTTGGTTTAGTGATGCATTTTTCTTAGCTCAATTGGTATTTCTAAATGAAACATCTGGCATTCTAATATCTCCCCCCCCCCCTCCCTTTAACTATCAAATTATTAAAAAAAAAAAAATGAAGAAGTCATTATTTTTCCAAAAAGGAGTAGGGGAAATTCTATTTCTCTAAAGAGGTGGATTATTATTATGTGATTATTAATAAAAGTTTGTTTGAGAGGTTTTCTCTATTATTTAGTGGAAAAGTTGTAGTAATTATATATGTTATATATTCTATTTTTATAAACCAACGCTGTATCAATATAAGTATGTCTGTGCCATCAACCAAAGAACACAAAGACTTGAAAAAAAGAAGAAGTTGGTTTTAGTGAAGTGGGTAAAGCCACCATTGGGATGGTTTAAGCTTAATACAGATGGATCATCTAATCAACATAGAGTACTTGCAAGAGGAGGAGTTATCCGAGATGCTTTTGGAAATTGGGTTGTAGGATTTTCTAGTGTGATTGATTTTACTACGAGTGTCATGGTGGAACAGTCGGTATTACGTGATGGGTTGGTAATGGCAAAAAATCTTGGGATTGCGAAGATAGTTGTTGAACTAGATGCATTTGTCAACCTTGTCACCATCAGTTCTAAGGCAAAGAAATTAATGAAGAACATTGTGATGGAGTGCAAGAATCTTCTTCACGATTTTGAGAAATATATTGTACACCATGCCTACAAGATAGGTAATAGAGTCGTTGATGTCCAATTTGGGGAATCATCAGGTTGATACATTTGCTATTTGAAATCATTATGCCTTGTCTCATCTTCAGACCAGTAAGTCAGTTTTCTTTTAGTTTTGGATAATATGGATGTACTCATTACTCACAGTATTGGGACAAAATGGGCTTCTGCCCTTTTCTAGAAAATTAATTAGCCTTTTGCCCCTCTTCCCAAACTAAATAGGAAAATGCCCCTCTTTTGAAACTCGACTTTCTCAAAATCGAGTTAAAAAAAAAAAAAAATCTAAAGCCCTATAGTGACGTTTTTAAGGACCTATAGTGACGTTTTAAGAACCTATAGTGACGTTTTATAACTTGATATCCATGAAATCGAGTTATAGGCAATAAAATTGCTTATGACTTGATTTCATGGATATCAAGTTACAAAACGCTATTATAGGTTCTTAAAAACATCACTATAGGTCCTTAAAAACGTCACTATAGGGTTTAACTCAATTTTGAAAAAGTCGAATTTCAAAAGAGGGGCATTTCCCTATTTAGTTTAGGAAGAAGGGCAAAAGGCTAATTAATTTTCTGGAAAAGGGCAGAAGCCCATTTTGTCCCATAGTATTGAGACATGGTATGGTATCTCTAGTAAATTTCCTGCAATCGTAATCAAATTATCCATATCAAAAAGATAAAATTTAACTATAAAATTGGTTGTAATCTAAGCCTACAAACTTACTCAATATTTTTTTATTGGAAGTGAATTTTCATAAATCCACTATTGGATTACATTTTCCTTTTATATCTTCTATACTTGCAAAATTTATAGAAAATTAAATATCAATAGCTATATTATCAATAAATTGTTTAAATTGCAAGTTTTTGTCATTTAAAATTATGTATAAAATATAAGTTTATAGATTATATAATAAATAATATCCGATTGACATAAATTTTGATATATTTATTAAGAGGGTAAAGAACATGCAATTTAACGATTAGATTTTCAAAATATGTAATAATATTTATTTTATTAAGTAAGTTTGTAGTTTTAAGTTACAACCGATTTTGTAGCTAAACTTTGTTAAGTATTAGCTTCGGTCTATTTTAGGAAGATAGATTTACATCCAAAAAGTTGGACAATTTTTCTGACTCATGCTTGTGAGTTGTGATCCTGGCGCAAAAGGATGATGCTAGATGTTCCTTTAGGGGGGCTTTAACTACATTGTCATATTCACAATGTGTTTTATTCGATAGAGCCAGCCACCTTATTATAAGCTGTCTATGTGCCAAAGGGTATATAAATCACAGATTCTCGAGTTCTCTTTTCTCAAAGTAGGTGTCCATACTTCTACTTCGATTTGAATAATCTTGGTGGCTTTGTAGCGACCAACAAGGTCGTTGTAGTATAGTGGTAAGTATTCCCGCCTGTCACGCGGGTGACCCGGGTTCGATCCCCGGCAACGGCGTTTTTTTTTTCCTTAAAACTTTTTCATTCTCTTTTTCCTTTTCCTATTGAAATCTACAAGCACAAAATCTTTATCTCTAGCATTGAAGCCCATTGGTAAACTCCAAATGAGATAATTCCCAATGCCCCTAACACATGACAATCTAAGGAGTAAGTTATAGGCACCAATGATTTGTCTCAATTGTTGACACACCTCTTGTCTCAATTGTTGACATACCTCATGTCTAGCTATATGTATATATTCTCACACACACATCTGTCTTCTTTTTCAAATCTCATCCATTCTCTTGTTTGAATATGGCAAATAGCCAATGATACAGTGCAGTCAAGTGTAATTCCAAACCAAACTACACTTGTACTAGTAAAATGCAAGATCATGATCCTTGCCTTCCTGTAGCTAATTTCTAAATTTTATATGTACCTTCAGTATGGAGAATTAAAAATAACCAAAGGAGGGAAAATTAAAAAGAAATCTGACATCCAACTGTATGTGCAGTGCAGGCCTAGTAAATCTTTTAGTGACCATACAACTAAATGACAGACAATTGTGATCTGGGAAAATAAAATAAAGTAGATAAAATACAACTATATGATTGACATCTGGAAAAATTAAAATAAAGTAGATCAAATGCAACTACATGATAGACAATTGTGATCTGGGAAACTTAAACAAAGTAATTTAAATCAAAGAAACAATCAAAAGGAATTAAATTTATGGGTAGTAAACTCTGTTTGACAAAATTTTTCTCAAAACTAGTTCCCATTACGTGATGGTTTATATGATTTTTTTTTATTTTATTAAATCACATGATATATCAAATCTTTTAAACAAGTAACATGATTGTTTAAATAGGTTATGTGACTAAAAGTAACATTTTGCATTTACTAAGTCATGAGAATTATTAAATCTTTTATTCAAGTAACATGAATATTTAAGTAGGTAAATTTTATTCAAGATTAGTTTTGAAAAAAAAAAAAAAAAAAAACTGTCCAACTCCGCTAGGGTGGTCACTAGCTAGCTTGAGAATGTAATACACCAAAATATAACAATATTCGCTCTGTAAAATCCCCAAAAATTCATCTGCTTTCATCGTGTTGTCATATCAATTTATTTTTCCTTATGCTCCACACAATGATGATTAGGGCCTTATTGGTAGAAGGATTTTTTTTTTTTTTCTTTTCCAAAATAATATAAAAACAATTTTCAAAAAATTGAGCTTGAAACTAGCTTTCAGATAATAATTTTTATATTTTCTATGTTTGGCTTATACTTTTAAGAATAATTTTCAAAATAATAAAAACAAAAAATAATTGTTTGGGAGACCATTTCTATTTTTGAGATTTTAAAAAAAAATTACAAAATGTAATGTAGATTACTTTTTTGTGTGGATAATGATAAGGGAATAAAGTTTATCATGTACTTTTTTTATTTTATTTTATTTAAAATGATAAGTTTCAAATTTGAAGAGTGAAAATTCTTTTTGTAATAAAGATTTGCTCCTTTATTTAAGAGATAAAGGAGTTTGGACAAATATGTGAGGTCCATGGTTGTCAATTTATTTACAATTATATCGTTAAAAACATTTCTGTATCCTAAAAACACTCCTTAGCCATTTTCAAAATCCTATTCTAAAACAGGAAAGCATTCCTTAGCCATTTTTAAAATTTTGTTCTAAATCGGGAAAATAGGATACAATTTTTTGAAAACTATATTTAGAAAATATTAGCCAAACAATAAATTCAAATGTAAGACCCACCATTTTTTGGATTACATAATAATAGTCTTACCAAACATCCCTAGTGTTTAAAAGCCAAAAAAATTATACAAATGAATAATCGCTTTAGGTTGAAGATCTATATAGTGATGATAAACTTGCCTCAAAACAATATTCTGCCAAATGATTCTAAAATACCGATGTTTATTATAATTTTATCTACTTGAGCGGCAGTAACTGCAGTGCAGTTTCCAGATTATGTTAGCAACTGATACTTGCTGCAACCATTTAAACCATGTTTCAATTAAGATTGCAAAAGCATTTCTGGGGTTAAAAGTTTTTAAGCTTCTAATAGAAACTACACCCAAAGACAATAGAGACTCCCCCATTCCATTCTCTTCCGTTTTTGTTTTCAAAATGATAATAATAGCACCAAAATATAAAAGAAGCTCAGTCAAGATTCATGAATATTTAAGAGAATAATAAGCAGTGACAGATTGCCAAATCCAATAGATCAATTTAGGCACTGGTGCACTGCGAAAAGCATTTGCCAAGATGTCAAATGCAACTTTTTTTTCAAGAAACTTCCCACTACATTTTGACTCAATAGTCAAAAGTTAGGTTTCTTAAACCTTCTCAGTCCAGAAAAACAGACCTCTCGGTCCAAAATTTAAAGCACAAAATATTAAACAGGTCACCGAAAGACAAATAAATGAAACCTAATATTAAATCAACCGAATTTGTGACTAACATTTCCGAATACCATGATCTCAATCAATGTCAAATAAATAGCTAAGCTCAATCTATAGAAATACAAAATCCTTGATCTTTTATTGTTCTAAGGTCATATAGATGTATATCCTCCGCCTTGCCAAATGAACACTCATTAGCTTCATTGCAAAAGCTTGGATAAAAAGGGATGATGGTTGAAAATCTATTTTGCCGGACCCTTGGGTATATCAGAAGTCGAGTTCAGCTCATCCCAAGCTTCAATCCATGTGACCATAGCATCAGCCAGCTTGATGAAGTATTCATCCACCTTACCAAGTTTAGCCTTGACTTGCTTGGAGAGCTCAATGTAGCAATTCTGCACAGTGGTGCAATCCTTTGGAAGAGTAGCTGATTGGAAGAATGGGATCAGCTCTTCTTGCCAGTAGATTCCTTTGTATTCCTTCTTGAGGTTCACAAAAGGGTTGCTTGCTTTGCTGTGCCAGATATAAGGCAAACCAGTCTTGACTCCAAGTCCTAAATGATCGCATATCACCTACACATCATTATTAGATCAACTATTTGTGAGCTACTGCAGCTTAACAATAAGGCATGAAGTAATTTGCTGGAGAAGCAAGACTGTAATCATTATATGGAAAAAATGACGAATGAAACCAATGAAAAAAGGTAGATACCTTGGTACACCAGCCAGCCCACATATCATCGTAGCGTCCAATTGGCTGGCCATCACCCATAAGTCCAAAGTACATTGCAGGGCCGATCAACTCACGGTCAAATGCCAGATTCATACCACACATGGGGAAGAGGGTTCCCTTTGGTATTGTCAAAACAGCATCCACATACCTAACAAAGAAAGGCATTTGGATAAAGAGTTTTTATAACATAAGCAACATGCAAATTCTTGTGAGCGAAGGATCTTTCTTACCTTGTGTTTCTTTCACGTGGCTTGACAAGCTGGGTGGGAGCATCATAATCTGGGATGTTGAGCCAGAGGCCATGAGAAACAGCTGTTGGGGCACCTTCACGGAGGCTGAATGGATATCCACGGACAAAATCTGCACCGTCTCTGTATGGGTCATACAGGGTGTTGAAGAAAAATGGAGTTGCTGGACACAGAAGGTTCTTTATGTGCTGCTCAAGAGCATTAATGTCCTTGCCAGATGGATCTTTAGCAACCTGCAAATCATACAAAATCATAGCTGAGATCAGGTGAATGACTGAATGACCCCACTCAAATTCATACTAACAATTGAATCCTATTAATCTAGAGCAAAAGAAAAAAAATTAAAGCTTCTAGAACAACAAGGAACAAGAAATAAGTGCAAAACAAGTTGTTGAGTTGAAACTTGAAATGAACATGCATTGGGAGATCTCAATAGGTAATGCCTCCTGGAAAGTTTAAAAACTTTCGGTACCAAGAAGCACAAAAATATATTAACGCATGCCGAATGTGGATGAGCATCGATTAGATCTGGATGCACTAAGAACTAAGTACGCATAAAACACAATGACATACATCTACAATACCCTGTTCATATTTCAACTTAAATTAAACAATCTTAAACATTCACTAAAATCAAAGATCTTTGAATAAGTTTACAGCAAACATAATTGCCAAAATGCTTTAACATTCTTAAACACTTCTAAGCAAACAGATCTGTATACACATGCCTCGCCTATTATGATTCACTGTCAAAAAAAATAATAAAACAGCAAATATAATCTTTGATCCAACTGCAAAAAATAACTCATCACAAGAAAAAAACCAAAATTCAAATAAACAAAAATCCCATCTCTTATTGTTCAAAACCCCAACAGATCCATACAGCCGGACCAAAATAAAATTCAAAAACAACGACTTACTCTTAGTTGATTTTTATGCCCAATTACACCCACAAAAACAATAGCAAATCAAAACCAAACACCAACGAATCAAAATCAAATCCAGCTATTCACAAAAAAGATCCAAAACCCCAAAACAAACAAAATTTCACATCAAAATCCGAACTTTCTCACCATAATATCCAAAACCCACATCCAAAACACCACAAAAAAGAAAGAAAGAGAGAAAAAAAAGAACTACTCACAAAGCAATCATCATCGATGGTGTAGATGTACTTCTTCTTGGAGACCATGTAGCCGAAGCAACGGCAAGCAGAGTCCTTGAAGGAAATGCAAGAGGCTTTGGGGCCGAGAATCCTGTTGATATCGTTGCGATTGTAGAGCTCATAGTCGAAGCCCTCGGGGACCTTGATGACCCTACTGGGGTCACCGTCCTGAACAATGATGAGATGGTATGGCTGGAAGAAAGGCCTCCACATCTCGAGGAAGTCCAGGTTTCGGATCGTGGGGATCACGATGTCAAGTTCATCCTTCAACAGAGGAGTCGGAGCGACTGAGGTTCCGACCATTGTTACCGGATTCTTGTGTTTCAAACTCAGACAGAGAGAGAGAGAGAGGTGAGTTGAGTTTAGTTGTGTTTTGTTGTGTTGTGTTTGGGTTTGCAACTTTGTATTTATAAAACAAAAAGAGAGTTTTAACTTTTAACACTAGTAAAAGAGGAAATTTCTCATTTTCTTAAAAAAGAAAGAAAATAATTTCTTTTTTTACTTTATATTTATTTATTTTTTCTAAATTTGATAATTATGATATTTAAAGTTATTAATAAGAATTTATTATAATCGTGCTTATATATAAAATTACCATATATTCTAGCTAGCCTAGTTATTTATTATAATGTATGTGTAAATTATATATTATTATAATATTATGTATTAATTATAATTGTATTTATATATAGAATTATAAATTCTATTGTTTAAAGAAAATATGATGCTTGTTGATTTTAATGGAAGGTTTAAATATCGTTGCACATCCTTGGTGTGATGGTCACTCCATAAGTATGAGTGCTTATGAGGTGTAGGGGTAAGGGCTGAGATTCCAGTTTCTAGAAAGGAGCTTCACACACATATACACTTATATTAAGATAGAGTAAAATTTTTATTTTGTTTAAAAGAAAAATGAAAGGTTTTAATAGAAAATAGTTTGTATTTATAGTATTATTCATATAATAATATTATAGAGTCAATTAATAAAAAAGTAAGTTACTTCGAGTTTTAAGGTTTTAGATTAATAAGTATGAGTAATTGTGGTTAATTAATGTCATTCAATGAGAGAATTTGAGTTTGAATATTATCTTTTTCAAATCCTTTCATAATTCTTTTAACAAATAAAGAATGGAACCTAACTATTATCATTATTTTTTACTCAATTAAGAAGCAAATTTCATTTTTGTGTAGTTATCTCCTATACTTTGGGATTCTCGTTTATTGTGTTAACAGATTTTTTTTGTTTGTATGTTGCGAAACTAAGACGCTAAAGTTGGGTTTGGATCCGCGTTTCCCACTCAGCGTTTGCATTTTTTTTTTTTTTAAAGACCAGTGCCTGGTGTGTTATTCATGGGACATGAATAGTACACCAAGCATATAAACAGTAAAAAAAAGTGAACAGTGTTTTTTTATACATTTAAAAATTATTTTATTACAGTGTTTTCAATTTTCAGCAAAATAAGTTGTATCCAAACGGATTCTAAAAGCCTATTTGGTAGAAAAGTTTGAGTAATATTGTTTGTAGTTTTTTGAAATACGTGTGGGTAAAAAAATGTAAAAATATATATAATATTGTTTAAAATCTGAAAATATATGTTAGAATCAGGACCTAACACTGCAGGAGAAGAGGAAAGCTATGTAAAATAACCCTTTTTATACAAGATAAAGAACTAAATAACCCCCTTTATCCTCCAACTGTATTATTCCCCTAATTCTCGCCCTTCCACACATATATTAAAATAATGCTTTTTTATTTATTTATTTTTTAAGTGTTATAATGTTTATAAATGATATATAAATAACAGCTTGTATTTTTTTTTAAAAGAGAGAGGTAAGTTTATATGAAATAATTTTTAAAAATGAGATAAAGATAATGTCCTAAGTGATATATAAATAGCCGTTTGTATTTTTATTTTTATTTTTTTTTTAAGAAAGAGGTAATGTAAAGTGAAATAATTTTTAAAAATGAGATAGAAATAGTGTCCTAAATTTTAGGTATAATGGAGAAGATAAAAGGAAAAATGCTAAATCTTAGGAACAATAAATCACTTTTTAAACCATTTTGTGTATTTTAATTTAAAATTATTTAACTAAAAGATAAGGGTATTTAAGAGAGTTTCAGAATTTATGTGAGAGTATTTTAGTACGCAAAATATTGAAACCTAAATAGAGAATCATGTTATTAATAGTATAGATTTGATCTTCTCAAAAAAAAAAAAAAAAAAAAAGTATAGACTGTGGATATAGATTCTAAATATAAAAATTTAAGTGGATTACTTGTATATGTACTGTGTAGCATCTTATGTATGATGGAAATTTAATTTTCATAATTTCAAATATTAATAGTCTTACTTTTCTTCCATTCTTCCTCAAAAAAATAGCGAATTAACATTACCATATGTTTGTTCTTAATACACAATCGATCAATTGACTGTACAAAAACTTATCAGGATTTGTTTATGTCATAGTTACCAGATCATTACCAACAATTTCATAAGTATATATTACACCTATATTCTAGGTTTTATTTTTTTTTTATTCTTTATTTTTTACTTTTCAATATCAGAAATAAACAAAATAAGTAATGGCATTGGCGATGACTCCTCCTCCGTTACTCACTTTAATTTATAAGTTATAATTTACAACTCCATTAACCTCTTTAAATGGTATTCAATGATCTAGGTTTTTAACACACACACAGGAAGAGAGAGAAGGTTTTAAAGAAAACGACAGCGGTGTATATTCAAAAGGGTCTAATTGTGGCTTAATTCCACATTGAAAAATGAGTAAAAAGGAAAGGGAAAAAAAAATCCCTATCTTTTTTAATCACTTTTGGATATACACCACAATGAGTTAATCACTTTTTTAACCTAGATTTAGTATTCTCAAAAGAAAAAAAAAAAAAAAAAAAAAAAAAAAAAAAAAAAAAAAAAAAAAAAAAAAAAAAAAACTGTGGTTTAATCCCACATGGAAAAATGAGCATAAGTTAAAGAGGTTTAAAGCCTGTGATGTGTATCCAAGAGTTAGGTCCTTTTGGATATACATCATTGTCAGTTTCTTTAAGACATTCTCTCATCTCCCATGTGTGTGTTAAAATACTTAGTATTCTAAAAAAAAAAACGACCTAGGTTTATTTTATTTTATTTTATACAAGATAGAAATTCTACTTTAACCTAATCTAAGTATATATGTGTGTGAAATTCCATTCTAAAGATTTGAACATTGGCCCTTACCCCCCCCCCCCCACACTCTACAAGCACTTATACTTATAGAGTAAACAAAAATAAGTAATGGTACCTCTGTTACTTAATTTAATAACCCAAAGAAACCAAAACCTTGTTATTACTTTATAATCTTATGTAAGGACACGAATTCGTAATGAACCGTAATAGTTTGGGGTCGCACGTAAAAAAACCCAAATAATATCATTTGTAGAGCGTGGGTTTGAAAGGCTAGACCTTGGTCACCAGATGGTGGGTTTTTCATGGTGTTTATACAAGGTTAAGTTTTCTTCACCCCTAGAGTCCTTCTCCTGGAGGTGGGCTGGGAGGCTCTGGTTTTTGACCATTTTTCCCAGCCTCTTCCCTAGGTCACTTATTTTCCCTTTTATACTGGCCTGTGTTCGCTGTCCTTCGTCCACGTGTAGGGTCAAACTTTCCAAGATTGATACTTGTCCTATCTGCCCATACCCAAAGTCGTTGGAGGTGGTTGTAAAAGCCAAAGAATGCGGCTCTGTCAGGTGCAGAGCATTGAATGGCAGTAAGGGCAGCTTTCCCCGGATATTTTAGATTTTCTTTCAAACTTAATCTTATACCGTTTTTGCCTCTCTCTTCGGTGGGACTTTGGGTTTGCCGAGGACTGAGCGGTCCTCGGCGGTATCTTAAGGCTATCCTAGGTTTTACATCTATTGGGCTTGGGCCATAGCTCTCTTCGGCTTGGGCCTTTGGACTCCCTACGAGTAAATGGGCCTGGCCCATAAACTATTGGGCCCCACAATAGCCCCTCAAAACCCTGCTGTCCGACCTTTGAGTTGGAAAGGTGGGTTTTGGTAATACCGAGCTGTTATTATGGCTCATTTAATTTAGCCCTTCATTGATGCTGGCGGTTCTCCACCTGCCCAGAAAATATATCGGTTTACAAGGTGTTCCCCTTAATTTACTCAAGACATGCTCCTGCCGTTTGGCTGTCCAAAGCGTGTCTTTAATAGCCTCCCTTTACGAGACCTTTCAGATCTAACGGTTACTGATGAGGTGGGGAAGCGGAACAGGCATATTTTTGTTTGCCGATTTCCTTGGAGATCTGAACACATTAAATTCCTCCTGCTTCGCCCCTCATATAAAAAGAAAAGGCGGGGGTGATTTCTCCCATACATAAACCCCTTTAATTCCCCCAAAATCTGAAACCCTTAGATTCCTCGCATAGTTTACGTTTACCCTCTAGTTATACCTTAAATTGCGATACGTTTACCATTGCAATAAGCAATGAAAGAACCATACCCCTCCCAAAAGCACCATGTTCTAATAAAACTCAAAATGGCTCGGTCAGGGCAAGGATGGTGGAGGCTCAAGATTGGTCCCACCTTTCTTTCAGCCAAAATCCGAAGCAGGAACTCGTCACGTCAAACTTTCGGCGTGACTGAGTCAAGAACACCCATGATCAGTACTAACCGCTCTCTTATGAGCATACCTAACATGGCGTCGGTGTGTTAGGAGTCAGGACTGAGGCAGGGACTAAGTGCCCCTGCTTCTTCCTCTCTTCGTTCACTGGCGCCTCCTTTTGCCTCTCTTTCTTCTTCTTCCCAGCACCAGATCCATCCTGGTACTTTTCCTTCTCCCTCTTTTGCTCCTTTTTCTTTCTTTTCATCTCTTCCCTCTTCTTCTCCTCCTTCTTTTCATTCATCTCCTCCATCTTCTTCTGAGGAAGGTCCTTCTCTCGATATGGGCGCTACTGAGGCAGAGTTAGGAAAGACTTCGGAGACGAGTTTAAAAAAGAGATCTGATTGTTTACCCAATGTATTGCTTTTTTTATGATTTTGGCAATCTATATTTTGTATAGGCTTGTTTAAGCCCCTCTTTGTACGTTGTAATACATCTTTACATTAATAAAAATTGTTTATCATTTTACTTTACATGTTCTATCTCTATATTTTCGAAATAATAACGCAATACAAAGACATACACCCTTGTGAATTCTTTTTATTTTTAAACCATGACCGACGTCTAGGACCAATGTCCCAGTTAAATAAAAAGGTCTTGCTTTGTGTTTATAAAAACAGTTCGGTTTAATAATACTGACTTGAACGAATGATACTTAGGGTTGAAACTCCCATTAGGCACGAAAAGAAAGGGCATTATGATGAGCTTACTGAGTCGGCCCGGCACAATACCGCCGACCTTAGAATACAATACTTGGGGCCCTAATCTTTTATCAAAGAAAAGGGCGTTATTACGAATTTGCAAGTGCTGTTCAGCGCAATAATATAGCATTTGAATCAATGACACTTAGGGCCAAAATGTTTGCTAAGAAAAAAATATCATCATAACCTTAATAGAGTTGTTTGGCACGACAATGCCGACCTGTGAAAAACGATACTTACCCTGAAAATAGCCGAGATGATAGCTCAGTGCCCACTGCGGCGTAGAAAGTAACCATCCGAGGCCATATCACTCGCAAAATGAACAGCCCCTCTCGGCTACTGAATAACGGTGCGTTTTACCATCTTCTTAACACTCCTATTGGGATTGACTTTTTACAGTATTTGAGTCGAGGATTGAATAACTTAGAATTGTTATTAAGTAGCAGACCTTACAAAACTCAATCCTTTTCTTATCCAAGTAGTTGGTTTCCCCATAGAGTTGAGCCCGAGGACTATGCAATGCCTTGGTTCTGTCCAAAACCTAGTTTTCCTCATCCAAGTAGTTGGTTTCCCCATAGGCTTGAGTCCGAGGACCATGCAATGCCCTGGTTCTGTCCAAAACTTAGTTTTCCTCATCCAAGTAGTTAGTTTCCCCATAGGCTTGAGTCCGAGGACTATGCAATGCCTTGGTTCTGTCCAAAACCTAGTTTTCCTCATCCAAGTAGTTGGTTTCCCCATAGGCTTGAGTCCGAGGACTATGCAATGCCTTGGTTCTGTCCAAAACTTAGTTTTCCTCATCCAAGTAGTTGGTTTCCCCATAGGCTTGAGTCCGAGGACTATGCAATGCCTTGGTTCTGTCCAAAACTTAGTTTTCCTAATCCAAGTAGTTGGTTTCCCCATAGGCTTGAGTCCGAGGACTATGCAATGCCTTGGTTCTGTCCAAAACCTAGTTTTCCTCATCCAAGTAGTTGGTTTCCCCATAGGCTTGAGTCTGAGGATTATGCAATGCCTTGGTTCTGTCCAAAACTTAGTTTTCCTCATCCAAGTAGTTGGTTTCCCCATAGGCTTGAGTCCGAGGACTATGCAATGTCTTGGTTCTGTCTAAAACTTAGTTTTCCTCATCCAAGTAGTTGGTTTCCCCATAGGCTTGAGTCCGAGGACTATGCAATGCCTTGGTTCTGTCCAAAACTTAGTTTTCCTCATCCAAGTAGTTGGTTTCCCCATAGGCTTGAGTCCGAGGACTATGCAATGCCTTGGTTCTGTCCAAAACCTAGTTTTCCTCATCCAAGTAGTTGGTTTCCCCATAGGCTTGAGTCCGAGGACTATGCAATGCCTTGGTTCTGTCCAAAACCTAGTTTTTGGCGTGGGACCTTGGCTTTAGGGGAGTTAGCTCCTCAGCCAAGCCCCTAGAGTTATCTAAGCGATTGACACTAGCAAACGTAGCCCCGAGTCAAGAATCATAGCCCCTAGCGGAACTTTACACTAGAACTCTATAACCAACGGTTAGAAACGGCAACGGAACTCTCTCAACCTACCGTCTATGCCAACACACAAGCCTTCCCCACAGACGGCGCCAATTGTAAGGACACGAATTCGTAACGAACCGTAACAGTTTGGGGTCGCACGTAAAAAGGTCCAAACAATATCATTTGTAGAGCGTGGGTTTGAAAGGCTAGGCCTTGGTCACCAGATGGTGGGTTTTTCATGGTGTTCATACAAGGTTAAGTTTTCTTCACCCCTGGAGTCCTTCTCCTGGAGGTGGGCTGGGAGGCTCTGGTTTTTGACCATTTTTCCTAGCCCCTTCCCTAGGTCACTTATTTTCCCTTTTATACTGGCCTGTGTTCGCTGTCCTTCGTCCACGTGTAGGATCAAACTTTCCAAGATTGATACTTGTCCCATCAGCCCATACCCAAAGTCGTTGGGGGTGGTTGTAAAAGCCAAAGAATGCGGCTCTGTCAGGTGCAGAGCATTGAATGGCAGTAAGGGCAGCTTTCTCCGGATATTTTAGATTTTCTTTCAAACTTAATTCTATACCGTTTTTGCCCCTCTCTTCGGTGGGACTTTGGGTTTGCCGAGGACTGAGCGGTCCTCGGCGGTATCTTAAGGCTATCCTAGGTTTTACATCTATTGGGCTTGGGCCATAGCTCTCTTCGGCTTGGGCCTTTGGACTCCCTACGAGTAAACGGGCCTGGCCCATAAACTATTGGGCCCCACACCTTATATTGAATAACACAATTAATCTCTTTAAATGATATTAATAGGTCTATAATGAAAGGAAATTAAAGTTTTTAAAATACTATCCATTATATTAATTAATTGAGTTTTCCATTAAAAAAAAAAAAACTAGTTGAGTTCCTGTACGATGTGCGGTGCAACTTATTATTAGTTTTCTCTAATATTTCAATAAGTTTTACCAAAAATCTTATAACTTAACTGATTGACATCTCAATTTCCAATAGAAGCATTCAAGATTTAGATCCCCACCCCAACTATCGAGGTATAAAAAAGATATTTCAATAAATTTTATTGTAAAAAATTGTAATATTTAGTTATTTTATATATAGACAAAATAAAAATACACTAAGAATAGTATAGTGATTTGATCATACTATATATATATATATATATATATGTGTGTTTACAAATTGAAAATTGCATGATATAGTAGCTAATATAGATAAGCATGTTTCATGCCTACTAAAAAATGCATATATCTTTCAATTATTTATTTTTACATTCTTGACTGTGCGTTACTAAAAAAATTTTCCCCCTTTTTTGGGACATTGTTTCAATTTTTGCAAAAACAACTAAATTTGAGTAAAAATGCCATATTTCAAATAAATTGTTTCTCACATAAAAAAAATCAATTGTTTCTCATATAAATCTTAGAAAAATGGTATTAAAATTTTATTATGCTTAAAATAATTAAAATAACAAAATAAACATATTTATTATATTAGTAATCTTTCTAATTACATAGAATATGTACTATAGTGTTAGTTCCACACACACACAAAGGAGTTAGGAAATTTAAAGGATTAAAATTAAATTTAGTGAATTCACAAATATTTAATTTTTTATGACTTTTGTGACAATTGTTGTCAAAGCAACTAGTCATGAATCAGAATGTCATATTAAAAAATTATTATTATTATTCTGACTAAAAATTATTTTCTATATAAAGTTTATAAAAATAATCATATAAATTCATTTAATATAAATAATTAATGCAAAACAATAGATAATTAATATATGCATTTACTCTATTTGCTAATTCAATAAACTAATACTTTAATATAAATGCAAATTTTGTTGAAGTAGGAAACTAAATAAAGAAAACTTCAAGAAATGCGCCACATGACACAACCTCATACTTTCCAACATGAGATCTCTGCTTTTATATATAAAAATATTGATGAGTGCTCTTAAAGTATTTGCTAACAAACTATTTTAGAAATTTTTTTAAACTACTTTCATAAAAAAAAAAAAAAATGTCCAAAAAGTTAGTTACTTTTTTCATAAATTTTTTTTTTTAAATTAATTCCTAAACCAATGCATTGCACATAGGCTAACTTTTCCCTATATTAATTGCTAGAAGAACTCTCTTAAATTATTGTCTCAATAGTCAATAATTGAAAAACATATGTGGAATGTGTATCCAAGTGTCACACATAGCATGTAGGGTGGGGGCACAAGATAGGTTAATATATATATATTTTGGAGGAACAGATAAGTTAGAAGAGAGCGACATGTCTGGACTTTCTTGGTAGTGGCCACTGTGGGTGGCGACTCCTTCAAAGTTTAAAAGTCGTAGGTGGCTTGGAAGTTGGAACCCCTTCACCTAGACGCGTATGTTCTTTTGTCCAAAACCAATTAAAAATGTTTCTTCTCAACACTGTTGTGTGTGAACCTGATCAATGGACTCCACCGACACTAAACTACAGGGTCTTCATGTCGATCGTGCCGTAGATCTTGAACTCGTTAAATTGGAAGTTTTGCAATAGGGCTTGTTGACTGGGTTAGGCAGCTGGCATGCTTGGTTGGGTTGGTTTCACTTTGAATAGTCTGAGAGGAAAAGGTTACTTACGGAGTAAACAAGTTTTGGACAGTTTCTTTTGTTTTTCGGGGTAACGGGTCCAACCCGCAACGCGTAAATATGAGGCACAATAGTTGTCCCAATAATTGGGTTACAACTTATTATTACAAATGAAAAAAAAAATGTTATATTCATAATATCTTTATAACAGAATTTTATAGTTTAAAATTTGTTATAAAAATATTGTGAATATAATACTTCTTATCATAAAATTTGTTGGTATTTTGGGTCAATTCTAAATTCTAATGCCGTGCTTGTGGAGTTTATACCTTCATGGAATTTAATAGGATATTGAATGAGAATAATGAGAATTTAATGGTAGGAAGGAAGATGGGAAACCTTTTTAAAAAAAACAAAAACAAAATAGGGTAAAAAAAACCAAAATAGGGTCTTGTTAATTAGTATTCTAAGGATATATATTAAAAACTAACTGGAAGGTAAAAATAACATGAAACAAATTGATAGATACCAAAATATAAGAACTAAATTAATAATAACTTCAAAATATAAAAACTAAAATGATATTTTTCCTATAAAAAAAATTGCTGAGATTTTTTTTTTTAAAGGTTTTTTACCTTAATGATTCTCGTGACAAGCATTTTTTTTTTTTTTTTTTTTTTTTTTGTGAGAAACGAATCAAACCCGGGTCTCTTGGGTTCGTGACAAGCATTTGGTTATAAAATACTAAAATAGTAACAGGGAAATTTAAATTAGAATAGTAAGAAAGCAACTTTAGATTATAAAGTGAAAGGAAGGGGCCACCTGTATCCTTTTCGCACCGACGCTGTTTAAAAAAAAAGAGTCGTTGACCAACTTCTCTCCCTGACTTTGCATTACTTTTTTTTTTTTTTTTAACTGGCAATTGCAGAATAGAAGCTGAATCTCGCATTGTCCCTGCTGCAAGTTCACGAGGCTTTTGAGCTTTACAGTAACTGCTGCAAGTTCCTACATTTGTAAGATCTCACTTTCACCTATGTCCATCTCTTTTATTTCTTTCTTCTTTTAATACCTTCTTCAAATAAAAATCCATATGTTTTTTTCATGTCATGCATCTCATTATTGTGGTTCAATTTTTACCAGCGTACTTTCAAAGGCTTTTATGGGTACCAAAAGGCAAAAGTTCGTCTTCAATTACCCCACAATGGAACTACGATGTCTTCCTCAACTTTAGGGGTGAGGATACTCGAAAGAGTTTTACTGACCATTTATATTCTGCGTTAAAACAAAAGGGTATTTTCATCTTTAAAGACGATGAAAAACTTGAAAGAGGAAAACTTATTTCTTTAGAACTCTGGAAAGCAATAGAAGGATCAAAGGTTGCTATTGTCATTCTCTCCAAAAATTATGCATCTTCTATGTGGTGTTTGGATGAGGTTACAAATCATTGAATGCGTGAAAGATATAGGATTGACTGTTCTACCAGTTTTTTACGATGTGGATCCAGTTGATGTAAGGAAGCAGATAGGGCATTTTGCACAAGCCTTTGTTGAACATATAGAATGATTCAAGGTAAACATAAAGAAGGTGCAAATATGGAGAGTAACTTTGAGAGAAGTGGCTGATATATCGGGTTATCATTTGATGGACAAGTAATTAATTTTACATATTTCTTTCTTTTCAACATTCATACTCACTCTTCTTATATGTTGCCTTGTTTTGAACCTTAAGCATAGCCATATACAAGTCGGTAATTCTTTCAATTTTATTTATGAGCTAAGCAATTTACATATTTCTGTATTTGACATGAGATGTCTACTCTTGTTATTTACTTTTATTTCTAGACATATCATGTATTGTTCATTTTTCACTGTAGGTGTGAGTCAAAATTTATTCAAGATATTGTGGGGGTGATTTCTCATAAATTGAGTTATGCATCTACATATGCCAAGAACTTAGTAGGAATAAATTCTCAAGTTGAAGAACTAAAGTTGCATTTAGCTATTGGGTCAAACGATGTTCGCATTATTGGGATCTGGGGGATGGGTGGAATGGGTAAGACATATCTTGCTAGAGTTGTTTATGATATGGTCTCTAATAAATTTGAAGGTGGTTCTTTTATCGCTAATGTTAGGGAAATTTGTGAAAAAGATGGTTTACTCCCATTACAGCAAAAACTTATTCATCAAATTTTGAAGGAAGAAAATATGAAGATACAGGATATTGATGGTGGAATTCTTATAATCAATAATAGGTTACGTAATAGAAGGATTTTCCTTGTTCTTGATGATATAAATCAATTAGACCAATTAAACAATTTAGCTCGGGGACATGATTGGTTTGGTCCAGGTAGTAGAGTTATCATAACAACAAGAGATAAACATTTGCTAAAAACACTTGAAGTAGATGAAATATATGAGGTTGAAGGATTGAATGATGGTGAAGCTCTTCATCTTCTAAATTTAAAAGCTTTTAAACAAAACCATCCTCCTCAAGATTATTTAGAGTTGTCCAAACAAGTTGTTCATTATGCTAATGGTCTTCCTTTAGCTATTGAGACTCTTGGTTCCTTTTTGTTCAATAGAAGAAATGATGAATGGAAAAGTGCATTGAATAGGCTCAAGGACTATCCTGAAAGAAAAATTCTTGAAATACTTCAAATAAGTTTTGATGGATTACATGAAATAGAGAAGGAAATATTCTAGCATATTACATGTTTCTTTAATTTGCAACCTATGTAGTAGAAATACTAGATTGTCTTGGCCTTTACCCTGATATTGGATAAAGGGTTCTCATTGAAAAATCTCTCTTAAAGATTTATCACAATAAATTGTTGATGCATGATTTATTACAAGACATAGGCCAGGATATAGTTCGTCAAGAGTGCCCTAAAATGCCAGGAAAGCGTAGCAAGCTATGGCAATATAAGGACATTAACCATGTGTTAACAGAAAATAAGGTAAAAGTTTATTTAACGAATTTTATAGGATATAATATATCAATAATATTCAACATAGTTTGAATTTGAATGGTTACACTCATCATATGTTGTGATTGCTAATCCATTTTTTTCTTAATTATTAGGGAACAGAAGTAGTTCAGGGACTAGTTTCAAACTTTCCTCTACCAAAAGAGGTACATTGAAACCTAGAAGCCCTATCAAATATGCCTCAACTTAAATTGCTCATAATTTGAAAGGTTCACCTTTTGCATGGCTCCAAACATCTTTCTAACGAGTTAAGGTTCCTTGATTGGAGTGGGTACCCTTCAAAGTCTTTGCAATCAAGTTTCCAACCAATGGAACTTGTTGATCTTCGCATGTGCTACAGTAACATTGAACAACTTTGGAAAAGAATAAAGGTAAGATTGTTATGTAAGTACCCTCATCCCTCATACATAATTGTTTGTATTTATAAATAAATTATTAGGTTTATTGAAGCTAAACCTTTTTTTTTTACATAGTGTTTTGACAGTTTGAAGTTCATCAAATTGAATCATTCTCAAAATTTGATTGTAACTCCTGACATCATTGGGGTCCCAAATCTTGAGAAATTGATTGTTGAAGGCTGTACAACTTTACGTGAGGTTCATTCATCAATTGGAGTTCATAAAAGGCTTATCCTTCTTAATTTGAAAGGTTGCAAAAGCCTTTGTAATCTTCCATGCAAGTTTGAAATGGAGTCTCTTGACATTCTTATTTTTTCTGGATGTTCAAAAATCAAGAATATTCCAACATTTGCGGGAAACATGAAATGCTTATCCAAGCTTTATGTGGATGGAACTACTATTACGAAACTACCCATGTCAATTGAGCACTTGACTAGCCTTAAATCATTGAGTTTAAAAGATTGCAAAAATCTTGTGTGCATTCCTAGCATCATATGCAATTTTAAGTTGCTCAAAGATCTTGATATTTCAGGATGCTTAAAACTTGAAAAGCTACCAGAAAACTTGGGGAATGCCAAAGGTTTAGAGGAGCTTGATGTGAGTGGAACTGCAATAAAGAAAGCACCTTCTTCCATTGTTCTCTTAGAAAAACTTAAAGTACTATCTTTCTGTGGATGTAAAGGGCCATTGTCTAAATCATGGAATAAAGCCCTAAGTTTTGATTTAAAGTCAAGAAAAAGTCTACATCTTGGGGGCTTGCTAGTGCCTTCTTTGTCAAGTTTGTCTTCTTTGAAAACACTGGATCTAAGCGATTGCAAAGTTCAAGCAATTCCCAATGAGCTTGGCTGCCTATCCTCTTTACAAGTACTAGATATAAGCAAAAATGATTTTGAGTTCATTCTAGAAAGCATCACTCAACTATCAAATCTTAAAGAACTCTACCTATTGAATTGCACTAGTCTTCGTTCATTGCTAAAGCTTCCCTCGAGTATTCTTTATTATTTGGTAACTGGGTTCTTCCTCATTGGAAAGATTACCGGATCGACTAATGCCAAAAGCTTCACTTGAGTTATCTCTTAGTCTTCACGATTGCTTTAAATTGCTTGACATTCAAGCCCACAATGAAGATTCATTTAAAATTCTGGGGAGGGCTAGTCGGGTATCACTCTCTCTCTCTCTCTCTCTCTCTCTCTCTCTCTCTCTCTCTCTATATATATATATATATATATTTGTCTGAGTTCTAAACACCATGGTTTTTATGTTTTAGGAAATTTGTATTCATGATTCGAATGTAGGTAAGATTGATCTTGTTATTCCTGGAAGTGAAATTCTAAAATGGTCTAGGCATCAAACTATGGGGAATAAAATGAATATACAAGTGAATTCTTATTTGAGTAATAAGTGGATGGGAATGGCTTTATGTTGTGTTTTAGTACTCAATGTGTATCATGCACCAAACCAAAGTCTTGATGGAGACACGCAATCCTTTGCTTGTGAACTGAGGGCCAATGGACATAAATATCATATTGATTCAAACTTTTCCTTTCCTAAAGCATTTGGTAGAGTTAAATCACGTTACCGTTGGTTGATATATTTGTTCCCGCAATACTTTGAAGACTATAGGAATGGATCATGGGGTTCAATTGATGAGAATATGTTAAGCTAGATTGAGATTAGATTTGAAACAGATGGTACAAACTTGGAGGTGAAGAAATGTGGAGTCCATTTGGTAGATGAGCAAGATATTGAAGATCTTAAACCAAGTATGGCTCAGTGCATTAACAATGTCACTCCTTATGATGATTATGATTGGCTTGGACCTCGCCGAGAATTCATTTTTAAGTCGTGGGTCCTAGTCGGATTCTACAAGTGCAGAAAATTTTGAACTAGAATTTCATTTATTGTCGTGAGAAAACAAGTTATAGAACATTTATGCTTTGTTGTTGTTGTTATTAGTCATATGGTGTGTAATAATATGATTTTTGTATAAATAAAATACGTATATATAAATATTTTTGTATGCCTCTTGTAAGAAGAATTCTTGGTTCCTTTCCTAAAGCATTTGGTAGAGTTGAATCGCGTTACCATTGGTTGATATATTTGTTCCTGCAATACTTTGAAGACTACAGGAATGGATCATGGAGTTCAATTGATGAGAATATGTTAAGCTAGATTGAGATTAGATTTGAAACAAAAGGTACAAACTTGGAGGTGAAGAAATGTGGAGTCCGTTTGGTATACGAGCAAGATATTGAGGATCTTAAACCAAGTATGACTCAGTGCATTAACAACGTCACTCCTTATGATGATTATGATTGGCTTGGACCTCGTCGAGAATTCATTTTGAAGCCGTGCATCCTAGTCGGATTCTACAAGTGCAGAAAATTTTGAACTAGAATTTCTTTGTTGTCGTGAGAAAACAAGTTATAAAACATTTATGCTTTGTTGTTGTTGTCATTAGTCATACGATGTCACGACCTAAATCCATGGAACATGAATTCAGATGCATGACTAACTTGCTAATCTTACATAACTCAGTAAACATGATTAATTTAAACATAATTCAAAACTTCAAATAAAAAATGTTATTAGTAAATCTCTTACAATAACTAAAATCCACAAATTTAGAATAACCTCCAAAATACTGTGAAATCTAAAGTGGAATAAAAAAAATAACTAATAATCTTTTAAGACTTCAAGTATTATTGACTTCGTCTAAAACTCCCACGCTCTACCTTGCACCTTATGAAGCAATCCAAAGGTTTTGTTCCCCAACTAAACTTTAATATGAAAATTGTAATTGATGAGGTGAGCCACACATTCAGTAAGTAATTATACAGAATACACAACGGAATAGGGTCAAGCAAAGCATGAGTATTTTGATTTTTCACAAACCCATTCAATGATATCAAAATAATTATTCCAAAACATATAATGAATCACTTAATACATATGTAATCGCATCTTAAAGTCATTTGAAATCACATGCATATAATTGATCAGAGCACATTGTCACATATACACATCACATATTCTCACATATAATCCTGTGAGCAGATACCAACACCTATCCCCTGCTGGTGAAGGATCAACACATATTCTCACATACCATCCTGTGAGCGGATTTACACATATATTTGATATATCTAATCAATTCTAAAAACACTTATTTTGAGTACATATCACAAAGTAAAGTTTACACAAAATACAATAATTTACTTGGTATTAACAATTTCTTTTCAAATACAGAGGCATATCAAAGATCACAATATCGAATAGAACATAAATCAAAGGATGCTTGACTCTCTTAGGGAAACGAATAGAGATTGAGGAGTTTACGTAAATATGTTACAATTCTTGAGTAAATCTGAAAATTAAATTTGCTAAAAGAAACATTTTACATACCATTTGGAGAATAGGAATATGACCTTGAAATCACTTGGTTTTAACAAATTTAAAGAACAAGAACCTTTTTAGAAAATTTACATTGAAGCTCAATTATTTTCGGAAAATAGTTTAGTTTATAAATCATCTTTTAAATGAGATTTGGACATTCAAAACATTATTTAAAATTCGGAGCATCTCTTTAAAACATTATTTAATAGTCGAAATTTCTATTTCAATGATGCAAAAATACTTTTGACAAACTTTAGAAAATATAAGTTTGAAATACAAAACTTTTGAAAACTTTTAACTTCTAAGAACCTAACGGACAAAACTTGTGCATATTATGCATAATTACTTACAGTACTTGAATCACTTTGACAGTCCAACTGAAACAACCTCCAAGAAGCCTCAAAACACTCCTAAATAGGACCTATCATCAATCATAGAAATTACTTAATATCCTCCACAAAATATAAAGCTTATAGAACTATACAAATTGACTCACTAGGATCATACTTTGCTGAACTAATAACACTTTCAACACTAAATTAACGTTTCTCTAACCAATAATATTTCTTGCATTAATCGAACTCATATTGCCATGAGGAAAGCAGTAGCCAAAATATCATTGACCTAGGATTTAATATAAAACCCCAATGAAAAAGTAAGAGCCATATACCTGAATAGAGATTTGTAATCCATGGCTTGTTCTAGAGACACAGTGGGCAACCTAGGATTTAATTAAATAACTCTGATGAAAACGTGAAGGCCATATTCATGAATAATATTTGATCCATTACTATGTTCTTGGATACACACGGTGGCCCAAAACTAGGATTATATATATATATATATATATATATATATATATTCCAACGAAACAACCTTAAAGTCATCCTAACATAAGCCATCCTCTAATATATATATATATATATATATATATAAATATATATAACCCAAGAAACACGATAAAGCTACCTAATATACAAACATCTTTCTGCCAAAACCATAAATATATCTCAAGGTTTATAACGGTATAGTATATATTAAGATGGAGTTTTCACCTTGATTTTGTTGCCAAACCTTGTGCCCCTAAACAATTTTGCCTCCTCCTACTGTCACGCCACCTCTCTCTCTCTCCCTCTCAAATTTTCTTTGGCAACCACTTTTACTAAGAAGCCCTTCTAATGAAAACCCTAATTTATCTTTTCCTCTACCTTATATTTTAATGCATCAAAGATGTGGGCTTAGTGGGATAGTGGGCTGGAGTTTAAAATCCACTTGAACTTATCTCTTTAGTCTCCAAGAAGCCCATAAAATATCTTCATCTTTTATTTATTTATTTGTTATTTTAATTGCCGCACCAAATTGTATGCACTAAAACTTTAATTTTCTCACCTATCTGTAGCACCACAAAATTGTCCACTCCCATCTTATTGTGCACACACATATAGCACCTCAACTCTATATTAAAAAATGACAAGATGCACTGATAATCATAAAAACAAAATTGGGGTATTACATATGGTGTGTAATAATATGATTTTTGTATAAATAAAATACGTATATATAAATATTTTTGTATGCCTCTTGTAAGAAGAATTCTTGGTTTCTTGTTTTGTCATTGCTGCAATATAATTTTTGATTTTGCTAATAGTCTTGTAATTTAAAGGACTAGTTTGCTCTTCTTTATTATGAGAACTGAAATTCCAATCTCCAATCCACCATTATTGTAACGGTCAAAGATTGCTTGAATTAAACCGGTCAAAATTATGACATGTGTCCATTTTTGATCACATGTTATAATCTAAACAGGTTTAGTGCATAAGAGAAATGATATGTCTATAACATTTTTATAACAAATCCTAAATGGCAAGTTGTTATTAGTTGTTATTGTTGGGGCAAAAAGTAATCTTAGCGTTAGTTTAAAATTTGAACCAATAACAACTAACCACCTGTGATTTGTTGTAAAAATGTTATAAAAATATTATAGACGTAGCATCTTTCAGTGCATAAATAGGAGCACCGAATCCAAGTCCATTCCTCTTAGCTAATACAAAAACTATTTTATATCTTCAAATTTAAATTATGTCCCCAAGAGAGACGTGAGTTCTTGATAAACCGTGCTTTTCCAATATAAAATTTGGTAGCCCCAACTCCCAAGTAACACACAAACTCAACGGCAAGGAGATGCATCAACAATTCTCTTCTTAGTGCCATTGTTCTAACAAAACCATGGTGGAAGCAAAGTTATGAGAGGCTTTATTAATTTAAAATTTTTTATTTGTCTACTCTTCAAAAAAAATTTGGGAACACTCTTAGTTTTTTTTATGCCAATAAAATTAAATTTTGCTTCATAATTTGTTCTACATTCAGTGGATGAATGATTGTTTAATTGTGTACATTGAAAGAGATATAGTTTGTAGCATTGATAATGAGACTATCATGTATCAATTTCAAAATATGAAAACTCGTAGAAGGCAATTGTAAACTTTATGTATTTTCGTGTTTTATTTATTTATTATTGTTGTCAATATATGAATTTCTCTTTTTATTAGATTGTATAATTTATGCTTTTTAAGGAACACTTTGAGAAAAATTTCTGGAGCCACCACTGCTACCTTGGAGGAGAGGAGACCATCGGGAACAAACTCTTCCCTCACTTTGGCTGTTAATTGTGATGATATTTCTCAAACTAATCAGAAGCTTGTTTGCATGCCCTTCGGTAGTGTTGGGTTTTATGGAGTCTAGTTGTGTTTGATCCGAATTATGATCCGACTTGATATAATATTGTTACGATTTTGATGTTGTTTTTGAGAAAGAAAACTATATTACCGCATCTTGTAATTTTTCCTTGAGAATAGTAAAATCCCTTCAACTCTGTGAACGTAGAAAAATTGCCAAACCACATAAATATTATCTTGTGTGTGTGATTATTTTTCTTGGTGTATATTTTTTTTCTCTATTTTTTGCATCTCACATATCTGAGAATTTCGTATATGATCCCTCAGGTAGCTCCAAATTTTCCTTTCCACAATGCAGAGAACATTCCAAATCTTAAGGAGAAAACTATTTTGGACTTGCTCCAGCTCCACCAAGTCAATGAAGGACCCCCAAGTTGCTCAAATGCCAGTGTACCCTGGGCCCGATACCTGTTGGGTTGACCAGCCAACTTGCAGGACCGAAGGGCATGCAACTCGATCGGTCTCTTCACCATCCCAGCATTAGGTGGTGATTTTGTGCTTATTAAAGACTGAAACTTCTATTCAATGTGCAAGACTGAAGACTTCGGTCAAGTAAAATCTAAAGATTGGTCAAGCAAAAATGAAGATCAGACATAAAGTTTCGTAAGACACTCGAAACTTTATGCAGAGAGCCACAAATTAATATGAAATATTAATATTATTATTTTTAAAATCATGTTTACACTTCATATTTTTTTTTCCCCCTTTTTTTTTCTACTACTTTTGGTTTGAACTGGTGAGCAAGATTAGTTGGGAGAAGTTACATTATCTAAACAAACATCTACCGAAAAGACATCAAACGTAGATGGTAGAGAAATCCATGTTTGAATTCGTCATGAAGCTGATGATTTCCCTTAAAATAGAAAAGTAAAACCGATGATTCTTAGAATAATTGCATTAAATTTCCCTAGTCTTCTCCGTGTGAATCACGCTCAAAAGTCAAAACGAATTGGAAGAAAAATAGTGAATCAATCGAATTTTCAATTTTTTAATTCACCCATAATTAAAAAACAATCTCAATAAGGTATATAATGTTTCGGATGCATGAAGCTACAAACTCACAATAATAATTAACAAAGTATAAGAGTTGATTCGCATACCTATGAGAAAGAAAGAGATGTCAGTCTATGTTTTGGAGAAAATTAAAATCTATTTATAAGAGTTAATTCATATAAGTATAGTAATTAACAAAGTATACTTGATTACAAATTGGTCTAATAATTCTCACACTATAAAATAAAAGAAAACTTTTTATTGTATTGTGTTTTCATACATATCTTACTATATATAATACTCGACTACAAAATATATTATGTTATACTACAAAAAACTTCTAATTTATAACACAATTTCAAATAACACATTGACTTTTAAATAATATAGAATATAATATATTAATTCAATAATTATCCAATAAAAAATAATTATATCAAATTTTTCTACGCATCACATAAGTCTACAACTAATTAATATTTGTACTTTCCCTAAAAAAAAGTAATAATAATATTTATACTAAAATATGAGACCTGCTTCCTCCCCAGCTAGTGCCTCTCCAATTCCTTTTGTGACTAATCACATCACATAGCGTATTAAACGAGTTTCTATCATCACTTGATGAAAAAAAAAAAAAAAAGGAAAAAAAGAAAGACAATATCTAATAATATTTATCGAGTAATGTTAATATCACAATTTTTGTCACAATTTTTGTCATAACTTGCTCACATGACAAGTAATGAATGGTGGAATTATGAACCCACATGAACTTATTACCTTTACTCCACCACTAACAACATGCTATATGATCAAATTGTTATAAAAATTGTGTCAAAAGTTATGATGCTAGTATTTTTTTATATTTCCCCTGTAGCGTTCACACTTTTTTTCTTGGAGCCACCGACTGCAGAGAAAGTGCACTCATTGTCATATATATACTTCATTAATTAAAATTTTGGTAACTGGATTATACTCTATATATATATATATATATATATATATTTGGAACCAAATCTGAAAACATTATAATCACAATGGAGATCAACACTTCAACAGTAGTTGCAGTTGCAACCTGTCCACAGCAAAGTCCTCCCCCTGTTACCAAATAGCAACAATATTAAACATAAAAAATAAAAATAAAAACTGATATTCATGTTTCTTGGAAGGTCTTCTTTTGCTTTCTATTTACATATTTCTTATTTCTTTTTCCAATTATAGGACATTAAGTCTATATAATATACCCTAAACCACATATGGGAAGAAGGTGATTTAACCCTTCTGATTGAACATAATTAATTCCTGTGTTTTCTAAGTCCTCCCTGCAATTGATTTCACAGGCATGTATGAGCTAACGCAAGTATGTATATAATTGCAAAAATGACGTGAAAAAAACTCATAGACTAGTTCAAACAAATCCAGGTAAGCCTGCTCTAGATGATAATGTTTTGTTCGAACTATATGTATACATAAACACTACTTTCTGCTGCAGGCCTAATCTGGTAACTGGGAATCATGGTTTTCAATACATATGCACATCTTGTATCATCTGTTTTCTTTATTGCCTTGTTTGCTCATGCAGGTATGCGATTCCAGTTCAATGAACCGTATTTTAAAGATTTCATTCTCTTTTACTTACATTTTTCTGCTTTACTTTTTCACTGTTAATTTCAGAGGCATATGACCCTTTGGACCCTACTGGTAATATCACAATCAAATGGGATGTCATATCTTGGACCGCAGATGGTTATGTGGTGAGTGTCATTTGATTTAACTACTGTTTTCTTCCTTTCATGTTGCCAGTCATTTTGTAGCTTAAGTATAGCAAAGCACATGCAGATAAAATTCAGCATCTCTATCTTGAAAACCCTAACCAATTAAGCTTTAGTCCCAAATGCTTTGGTAGATTAAGGATCTTTAACATTCTAGTACTTTAACATTCTAGTACTAGTAAGGGTTGACCACATTTTTTTTTTGGGTCATTCTATTCTATTCAAAATCATACTTTTGGTTATGTCTTAAATGACATATTCTAATTTTTTTTGTCTCCCTCTACTTTTTGTTATTCCCTCAACTGGGAGGTATAATGCTTGTATTATATATGCCCTGAACAAAAAAACAAAAAAAAAAAATGTTAAGACGACTTTGAATGTTTTGTGGGATCGAGTAGAAAAGAGATAAAAGAATGAAAAGAAAATTTTTAAGTTTACAGTAATCACCAAAACCATTATTTGTCAAAAAAGTTCAAACAAAAAAATGTATCTCAATCTCAAAACAATGGTTTTTTCAGGCAACAGTGACAATGACCAACTACCAGATGTACCGGCACATTATGAGCCCTGGCTGGACCATGGGATGGGTATGGGCTAAGAAAGAAGTGATATGGTCCATGCTGGGTGCAGAAGCCACACAGCAAGGAGACTGTTCCAAGTATAAGGGAAACATCCCTTACTGTTGTGAGAAGAAACCCACCATTGTGGACTTGCTCCCAGGTGCACCTTATAACCAACAAGTTGCCAATTGCTGTAAGGGTGGTGTTGTGCCATCATGGGGACAAGATCCTTCAGCTGCTATCTCATCCTTTCAGCTCTCTGTTGGGAATTCTGGTACATCTAGTAAGACTGTGAAATTGCCTAGGAATTTCACTTTGAATGGTCCAGGGCCAGGCTACACTTGCAGCCAACCGGTCACCGTGACACCCACACGTTTCCTCACTTCTGATGGTCGTCGACAAACTCAAGCACTCAGTAAGTGGGCATTGATTCTCTCACACTCGTTAGTTTAGCATATATCTATACACATCATCCATTTCGCGTTTTAAATGTTGACATTATCATGTTGAGTGTACAATAACAAATGTGGGTTCATGGGACATAGTTTGATGATTTTGTGTGAAAACTAGCACCTCAATTCTTCAAATTCTATATCTTAACATAATTTTATTTCTTATTTGAAGTGACATGGAATGTGGTATGCACCTACTCACAGTTCCTAGCTTCTCCAAGCCCAACCTGTTGTGTCTCGATGTCATCTTTCTATAACTCAACGATAGTTACGTGTCCAACTTGTGCTTGTGGATGCCAGAACAGAGAAAATTGCATCACGTAAGCCTCCTTTCCCATCTCAAACATACAAATCTACACACATATATAGGTATATATAGTATAAAAGAACTCAACCTGTTACCGAACAAGTTGACTATTTTTTTATTTTCTTTTTGCTAAACAAGTTGACTAATAAATCATATGAATTTTCACATATTATTTTAATATAATTATAAAATTAAAATAAAATATGATGCGTGAATCATTTATAATAATAAGATTAAAAATAAATATCACATATGCATAGCTTTGCTGATATTTCATTCTCATTAAGGTGTTCACGACATTACATAAGAATATTCAACATACATCTCAATCAATAGAGCAAACACATTACACCATAGAGTGAAAGCTACCTGAAAAGACATTCTTCTTTACACAAAATAAAAATGACATTTCCATATATTCTTTTTCAAGAGTGGAAATGCTTCTTTATATAAAGCTAAAATAATCTAAAGTTATAGAGAAATCATACACAAAATAATGAAGAATAAATCACAAGACAGTGGGTTATTGGGATATTAGATATTTTGTAACAACTATTTTTATTTTTATTTTTTATGAATCAACTATTTATATATGTAGTTTCTCAAAAAAAAAAAAAAAAAAACTATTTATATATGTTAATGAGCTATAGTAAATTTCATAATAAATTTTACAACAACAATATTATGAACATAATTATATATATAATTATGTTCATAATATTGTTGTTGTATTTTAATACAAAATATATATATATATATATATTTTGTATTAAAATACACCAATAACCTCACACTTATTTTAGTAAAAATATAAGATTGATCATTGTGCCTCATAAACATGTGGCCTGGATTGAACCTTACTTAGTAAAATATGGTTTTCAAACGCCAGCATCATGTTGTAAGCCACTAGCTAATCTCGTCATACTTTAGAATGATTATTATTATCCATAAACTTTCAATTTCATATGATTTGTTAGAATTATAGGGTAATTAAAAAATGGTAATTCGTTGTTAATTAATCAGATATTAAAGAATATCTAACACATTTCCCATACATAAATGAACACCCTAATAACCTATTTCAGTGGGCCATAGATATTTTATTGCTAGGTTTTAGGATATGTAGGAAACCCCTCATGCTCTTAACCCTAGGCTGTTAACGAATATTTTAATTGGCCTCACCACCAAGATCATCCTTCATTAGCTATGACACCAAGTGCATACATCTTCCCAAGGGTCTTACAACAATTACAGAATGCCCCCATAATAACAATTACAGAATGCCCAATCTATGCTTGTATCTCACTATTAATTTCTTATCTATATTACTATCACATTTTTTGTGTTTATCTAAAGTGACACTTTATATATATACTTCTAAAGAGTGACAAGGCTCCTCTCTATATAGATTTAAAATACTTACATTTTAAAGAAAATTTTAATCACAAAATAATGGAGAATAAATCACAAGATAATGGGATTGGTGGCGTATATATATTAATCACTTGATAGTTTGGGAGAGATGAATTTTAATTTTAGATGTTTTTGTTGAAATATCATAAGAAGTCAATTGAGCTACAAAGCTCTTAACAATATATAAATATTTTGAAATAACTATTCTTTTTTTTTTTTTTTGAAAATCTAATAACTATTCATTTGAATGGCTACAATATAATCATAATAAATTTTGTAACTAAAACACTATGGTCATAATTATTATTATAAACTAGTGTATAACATGTGCATATGCATAGATACATTTAAAAACAATCACAATTACACATGGACTTTTTTTATTTTTGCACTTAATAATTTACTTACCACAAAAAATTAAAAATTAGATAGAACGCAAAATTAAACTCTAATTGAAATCCTATTTTGAATTTTATTGAATTTTGACTCTTCGATTTTTTTACTTAATAATTCACTTAACGCAAAAAATTAAAAAATTAAATGTGACATATGGCGCAAAATTAAATTTCAATTTAAAATTTAATTAGACTTTCTTGAAACGTTGACTTTAACTATATATAGATTTTTATTAAAATGCACCGACACTAGATTTTTATTAAAATGCACCGACACACCAATATATGCCTAGTTGATTCTAATATGTTTTTCATTTGTGACAACGTCATTTTTTAATCTCCTACACCTTGTGACAGAGGTTGGAAAAGGTCATATTCTTATTGACACCCCCAAACAGTCAGAGTTTAAGGGTTACTTTATAGTGTAAAACAGAAAGACTTTTGCTACCCTTTAAATTACTGAAATTTTAAAACTTCATCTGCATTAATAATCATGTCACATCTTTGAGTAAAACATAAAAAACAATAAAATCTTTGAAACTGTTGGACAATCATTCAGAAATGATATGAAATTGGAAACCTTATAATAGTTTGTTTTTTGTTTTCTCTGAAAGTGACTCAAAGATTCAGAGCATTGTGGGAGAAAACACAACAACCAATGGGCCATTACTACAGTGCACACAGCACATGTGCCCAATAAGGGTGCATTGGCATGTGAAGCTAAACTATGTTTCGTATTGGCGTGTGAAGATGAGCATCACCAACTTCAACTACGGACTTAACTACACACAGTGGACCCTTGTTGTTCAGCATCCAAATCTCAACAATGTCACTCAAGTTTTTAGCTTTAATTACCAGCCGCTCATGCCATACAAATCCACAAGTAAGCCCAACATGACTCTCAAGTCTTAACTATATTGTGAAAGCACAGTGAAACACACAAGCAGATTTTGGAAATTGTCCTTTGGTAGTAAAATATGTTGGAAAAACTACCCACTTCTTGGTGAGAGTAAAGTGTGAATTTCTCAGATTCTTAAAAAAAGAAGAAGAAAAAAAGGTGTGAATTTGTCAACACAAAAGTAAGGGTTGTTTAGCCACAACAAATACCAAGGTTAAACTAGCAAGATATGTGATATGGAATCTAAAAGAGACAAATTATCAAACAGGTAGAGGAGAATATGTGATTGTGCTAGAATTTCCTATCCTATGGACCAAAAATAAGAAAATGAACCCTTATGGACCTAGACCAGATAAGGCCCAACAAAATACCCCTTTCAAGACAGGAAATGATATCCTCCCTTTTAAATCCTTCAATTTTAATCAAGAAGATACATGACCTTTAAAAAATTCATTGGTCTTAAAATGAAAACCCATGTAAACCACACAATCAATTAGATGGCACTTGTCTCACATATGCAATTGTAATATTTGCCCACTTAAATTTTAGACTAAATTACAAATTACACCCTCTAACTTTGACCAAAATTTAATTTAATTCTCTAACTTTACTTTGTTTAATTAAGTTCTTTAACTTTCAAGTGTATTTAATTCAAGCCTTGTGTTAGTCAATGTCAAAAAAGCTCCTTACGGACCCTATAAACGACAACGTTTTGTTATACCAAATCCATGGTTTAGATAGTCTCTAACAGAGCTTTTTTTTATGGAGACTAATGAGAAGCCTGAATTGAATAAACTTGATAGTTAGATGATTTGATTGGACAAAAGTGAAGTTAGAATGAATTAAATTTTGGTCAAAGTTAGGGGTGCAATTTATAATTTTGCTTAAATTTTAATGACAGACTTTGTTTTAGTGAGTTATTTCCCATTAACAAATGGAACCTTAGGCTACTCTTACACCATTTTGAAAATGCAGATGACACTGGCATGTTTTATGGCTTAAAATTCTACAATGACCTGCTAATGGAAGATGGGCCAAATGGTAATGTCCAGTCAGAGATGCTTCTTGAGAAAGACATGAACACATTCACTTGGGACAATGGGTGGGCTTTCCCTAGGAAAGTATACTTCAATGGTGATGAATGTGTGATGCCCCCTCCTGATTCATACCCTATGCCACCCAACTCTGCTAATGCTAATCCCATTGCATCATCAACATTGTCTGCCTCTGTACTTCTAATATTGCTGGTGTTTTGGTGATTATTTGACTAACAGAAGAGGAAAAATAAAGAGAGGCCTAGAGTATTTTCAAGGACAAGTGCAATTTTCGCCAACAGGTATGTTCCCATTTATAGCTGTGCAAAGAATAGAAAGGGATGAGGTACTGTGTTGACTTAGAAGGGCAATGTTCTAGCAACATGTGAAAGTCTTTGTATACTATGAAAGAGATTTTGAATCTCAACCAATAGTAATAATAATAATAATTTTTTTATGTGATATTGGGTATTTGTTTTGCTTAGACCTATTGATAAGTGATGCAATTTTGTCAATAAGTAATTGATGGAGAATATCTGGTGTACTGTAGATAAAAATCTTTATTAAGCAGCGTCTTTTCAAAATCATCACCAACCCACCTTTTTTTTTTTTTTGAAAGGATCACCAACCCACCTGATGTTAACCATTTACCAGATTTGATTGTCATCTAGGTGAGATTGTTTTATCACTTCATCGCAATTGAGGGGTTGTTACGCATACTAAACAATAAAAATAAGATTAAAAAAAAAAAAAAAAACCATGACAAATAAATACTTGATTTATTTTTAATTTAATGTATTATTTTTTAAATTAAAAAATTAAAAGTTTCCAACACTACTTTTCTTAAGGCAAATAAAAGCAAATAGGAAGAGAGTATTTCACTTTCAATTTTCAAATAAAGTAAAGAGTAATTTAGAAGATTATGAAAATTGTTTCAATTGGCTTTCAATAGTAGACAGTATATTGGGATATCATAAAAACGGAATTTAGGCAAACAAAAAGGGAGGAGAGAGTACATGAAAACTTTTTTTTTTTTTTTATAATTATAATTAGATAGTTGGGGGTGGGGATTAGATTTCAATGTCTCTATTGAAAATACTAAAAGATGCCAACTAATTGAGTTACAAGGCTCTTGGTAAGGAGATAGTATATGAGAATTTTTTTTTTTTTTTTTTTTTAATTCGATAGTTGGGGTGGGAGATTAGAACATGATGTCTCCATTGAAAACATTATGAAATGCCAATTAGTTAAGTTACAAGGTTCTTGATAAGTATACGTGTGAACCTTTTTTTTTTTTTTTTTTTCTTTGATCGGAAATATACGTGAACTTTGATAATGCATGATGCCAAAAGTTAGAATTTGATGGCCCAAAGGGACCAAATTGTAAGCTATAGTCTCAGGTGGATTGGTTAATAACGGGAAGGCAGTGGAAAGAAAAGAAAACGTGCCCTTAAAGCAGTCCAATACTGACATGTGCTTAAGCTCACATGGACTTGAGCACATCTTGGCTTAAGCACCAGTGACAACCAATGTGAAAGACCTGATGGTTGAGCTGTTGCGTTCAAACCTCTTATAATCTCCCGCCAGCTTTTCCATCATTCCTCTCTAAAGTCTTGCTTCAAGATGCAGAAACTTCAACACACAAAAATAAAATGAATAAGGTGTGTATGTGTCTATAGAGAGAGTGAGAGAGAAAAAAAATACAAATATAAGATGAGATGAGAATATCACATAAAGTACCTAACAACCAGTAGGTGAGAAATTTTCAGGCACTCACTTTCTAGTAGTGCCTCTATTCCTTTTAACAAAGGAGTACCACATACTACTTTGAGTTCTCCCAGGACAGTTTGTGATCTGGTGAACTTCAGGCAATGGAATTCAATAACCATACAGACCCGATTGAGGAAAGTATGTTAGACGCCAGAGATTGTTCTCAAAGGCGGCAATGCTACGTGTTTCCAGAGCTGAAGTTCATGTTCTTGGCTGTTTTATATGTCATGATGTTCTCTCCCACAGGTAAATTCTTGCTACTGAACTTGTAAATTAGAATTATTTCTATTAATGGTCTGTGTGTGTGTTTGATTATTTTGTGCTATTGTTTGTGTAATTTCAGAGGCATATGATCCCTTGGATCCAACTGGAAATATAACAATAAAATGGGATGTAATGTCTTGGACGCCTGATGGTTATGTGGTGAGTGTCACCTCAATGTTCACAATGTTATCCATTTTTTTTCTCTGGACTTGCAAATGCAGAACCTCTGTAAATAAATATACAAAACTCCTTATGGTTGCTCATAAAGCATGGTGTTTGATATAAACTTGAGGAAAATTTATCTTGTTTTTCCTGTCCATAATGCAAGTGTATCTGAAATCACTGAATTTTATGAATAATTATGATGCTCTGTCTGACTTATCCAACTTATACAGAGTAGTCCAACTTTTTTCGGTCAAAAAAAAAAGACATCAAATTATTAATACATTTCAAGCAATGGACTTTAGCCACTTTGTGAATTTTACTAGCATAGCAGTTTTCACTTTGAAGTAGAAGTAAAAGGTTCACAATCCTAACTTCATATAAATTTAAGTTTCGTAACTCCACATGTTTCCATGTTTAATTGTCGTAATTTTTGCTAACAACCAGTCTCAATCCTATAAAAATAAGTGTTGCAATAGGTTGATAGCCAACATAAAATTTAGTTACTTTTTTATGATTGGATCATTGTACAAATACAAGTTAGGGCATTCCTGAGTGAATGTGATAAATCTTGATTAACCTATTGATAATCTATAACTGCCTCCAAAATTTCTGTGTCTAAAGACTTTGTTATTATTATTGTTGAATTTCCTTTTCATATGCAAATCAAAGAGGGCTGTAAAGAGAGAATGGAAACAATAGGAAGAGAAAATATCAAGAACATAAATCTCACCCTTTTTTTAGGCAATAAATATCATATATATCCATCTATTAATGAATTATACAGGCTGCAGTGACAATGAACAACTTTCAAATGTATCGGGGAATCATGAACCCTGGCTGGACTTTAGGATGGTCTTGGGCTAAGAAAGAAGTAATCTGGACAATGATAGGAGCTCAAACCACAGAGCAAGGAGACTGCTCCAAGTTCAAAGGAAATGTACCTCACTGCTGTAAGAAGACTCCCACGGTTGTTGACTTGCTCCCTGGAGTTCCTTACAATCAACAGTACACCAATTGCTGCAAGGGTGGCGTGTTGGGAACTTGGGGGCAGGACCCCTTAAGTGCAGTCTCTGCCTTTCAGGTAAGCGTTGGACTCGCTGGCACTTCTAATAAGACAGTTAAGCTTCCCAAGAACTTCACTTTGCTTGGTCCAGGACCAGGGTACACTTGTGGCCCTGCAAAGATTGTGCCATCCACAGTCTTCCTCACCGCTGATAAAAGGAGGAAAACTCAAGCACTTAGTGAGTTTCTAGTATCCTTCAGTCTTTTGAATATCTTATTAAACAGATACTTTTGCAGGTTTTGTGATCATTTTCATCATATTATTGAATGGTTTTTGTATGCAGTGACATGGAATGTGACATGCACTTATTCTCAATTTCTTGCCTCTAAGAATCCTAGCTGTTGTGTTTCCTTTTCATCCTTCTACAATCAAACAATCACCCCCTGCCCATCTTGTGCTTGTGGTTGCCAGAACAAGAAAAATTGTATCAAGTAAGCTCCTCATTACTTAATCAGCATGCAATGATGCACACATATGCATACTTGTAAACATACTGTATTAGTTAAGAATGTTACTGATCTAGGTCATAAAAAAGTGTAACTCTTGTTTTTGAATTCTCGAAATACAGGAGCGATTCAAAGCTACTACGTAGGGCAGGAATAAACACTCCTAAAAAGGATAATACACCATTGTTACAGTGCACACATCATATGTGCCCCATACGTGTACACTGGCATGTAAAGCTCAACTATAAGGACTATTGGCGTGTGAAGGTTGCCATCACTAATTTTAACTACCGGCTGAACTACTCACAATGGACACTTGTGGCACAGCATCCCAATCTCAACAATGTCACCCAAGTCTTTAGCTTTGATTACAAGCCTCTTCTCCCCTATGAATCCATAAGTGAGTGCCTACAAATACAGTGCTTGTTTAGTCTTTGGTGTTGGGTGTTCCAGAAATAAAGTACTAACGTGTATGTCTTATCGACTTGTGTATGCAGATGATACTGGTATGTTCTATGGCATGAAATTCTACAATGACCTAATAATGGAAGCTGGGCCCCTAGGAAATGTCCAATCTGAAGTGCTTCTCCGGAAAGACAAGGACACATTTACATTCAAGCAAGGATGGGCATTTCCTCGGAAAGTTTACTTCAATGGCGACGAATGTATGCTTCCTCCACCCGATACCTATCCATTTCTACCAAACTCCGCTTATGCAAATCCAATTGCAACTCCAGCAGTGGCAGCCTTCCTATTATTACTACTGTCCATGTGGTGATCACACTTCTATGGGAGGTACAAATGCTTTCTTGAAATTTTTGAGATAGATAAAGCTTAGATGGCTGTGAGGCTTGGCCATCACTGATAGCAGGTACATACATTGTCAATTCTAGTACTAGAAGATATTGTTTGGTGTGCGACAATTCAGTTGGATGTTTTAGATTTGGATGAATGAGCTTATCAATGAGCAAACTACACCTGAAACTCCGAAAAGAAAATCTCCCACGGTTTTGAGTTGGTCCATGGTTCACCGATGTAACTAAAAAGTGTTGCTTTGCCAATTTGTCTCTCTTGCTACTCTTAACCATACAAACATTGTAAGCTCATTTGCTGTTCCTTTTCTTCATGTAGCATAAGAATCATGTATTTGGAACCCATAACAGATATGAATACATCAAGTGTGATTTCTTCTCCAAATATCTTATTACAATGCTCAGCACATATTTTTGTGGATATTCTACAACAAGACATCAAGTGTATGATATAAATAAAGCACCAGCTAATCTAAACAAAAATTCTAGTAAAGTCTAATCCCCAATAAATAAATAAAACAGATAACAGAGCAGACTTTTGCAGTGAGAAGCCATAGTGAACCTGAACCCCACTTGTATTGCTAGAACTTGGTACACACATTCAACCCCATCAGCTGGACTGCCATAAGCTTTGTTGCAGTCCAAACTATATGGAAAATTCTAGCATGTTCTAGATCAACAGACGGCATTTGTAAATTTCCCTGGGCATAACTCACTATGCAAAAGCCAATAAGAATACCAAAGATGACAGGATGGTAAATGCTGAATGAAGTAGAGAAGAAATTGGCCGGGAACCAGCATTTGGCAACCATGGGTAGGCATCTGGAGGTGGCATGACACAGTTATCACCATTAAAATAAATCCTTCGTGGGAAAGCCCATCCCTTTTCAAAAGTAAAAGTTGACTGGTCCTTGCGGAATAGGAGCTCTGACTGCACATTCCCATATGGTCCAGCTTGCGTGAGCAAATCATTGTAAAACTTGACTCCCCATAACATTGCAGTGTCATCTGCAAAACCAAAAGCCAAATTCCCAAAGATATGAGAAATAGATTATGTAAGTATTTAGGGGCTACTTCACATGACTAAATTTTGGCAAGATATAACTTACTCAGGCCAGCATAAGGAGTCAAGGACTTGTAATTAAAGCTGAAAAGCTGGGTTACATTATCAAAGTTGGGATGTTGTACAACAAGATTCCATAGCGTGTAGTTCATTCTGTAATTGAAATTCGTGATTGTGATCTTCACCCTCCAGTACTCCTTGTAATTGAGTTTGACATGCCAATGGACTCGGATAGGACACATATGGCTGGTGCACTGGACCAGAGGTGCATTACTAGATTTTCCCGGACCCGCTACAGCTGAAGCTAAATATGGAGACTCAGGACTGCACGCATCACACAAAAAGGGAAAAATATCATGTTAAGCAATGCATGAAGAAAATTTTGAAAGAAGAAAAATAAAAAGCAGTTTGAGGAATACAACAAAAAGATTAATAAGAGAACTTACTTCACACAACTCCCTGGTTCTGTTATATTGTTTTGACAGCCACAGGTGCAGGTTGGGCAATTTACTATTGTGTCATTATAGAAGGACGAGAGAGAAACACAACAAGTGGGTGTCTTTTGAGCCAAGAATTGTGAATATGTGCAAGTAATATTCCAGGTCACTGTCACAAGAGATGCAGGGCAAGGTAAGGTAAACAGTGTTTAATATTTTTTCATAGCCAAAAATTGTTTTAAAACACACAAATTTTTTTTAAAAGATGGCATTAATGGCAATTCTGTATCTTAAATAAACTTCCAATCCATTAGTGAAGTGTGAGTTCCTTAAGTATAAACATAATTTCATTACAGACGAGTACTAGAATCATGGAAAGTTCAGGAAAAATGCCTTAGGGACTGCAATTTGAGAATGTATCTCTGTTACTATGTTCCTTGAATTGCACAGAATACAATTAGCAAGCCATTACATCAAAATATTTTTCTTCAAATGGGATATCATGGTGCTGGCTTCATTACAAGAAAAATATGCATGCAGTTATGCAGCTATAAATTATTCTAAAAGACTTTAGCAGTTAACTTACTCAAAGCTTGAGTGACCCTCCTTTTATCTGCTGTCAAATATTTACTTGGTCTCACAATCTTCGCCGGTCCACAGGTATATCCAGGCCCTGGTGCTCTCAGGGTGAAGTTTTTAGGTAGTTTGACAGTTTTGTTAGTTGTTCCTGCAGCACCCACACTCACCTGGAATGAGCTTGCTGCATTGGCTGGGTCCTGGACCCATGAGCTTAATACTCCCCCTTTGCAGCAATTAGCAATCTGCTGGTTGTATGGAGTTCCCGGCAATAAATCCACAACTGTGGGATCCTTCTTACAGCAATGTGGAACATTCCCTTTATATCTTGAACAATCCCCTTGCTCTGTTGTTTGGCCCCCCATCATGCTCCATATTACTTCCTTCTTTGCCCATGTCCACCCCAATGTCCACCCTGGTGTTTGAATATGGCGATATTGCTGGAAGTTATACATTGTAACAGTAGCCTGCTCAATCCAAAAGAGAAGAATATTGGTATAAATTGTTCCAAATTACAATGAATCTCACTTTGTAAAGTAGAAAGGTGATGAATGGATGTGATATCGTGGAGCAGTAGCTTGAATATATCAAATAAACAAGCCCCTTGCCTCCAGACTTAAAAACAACAAAAAACCCAACAAAAAAAAAGTACTATACACTGCACACTATACTTACAACATAGCCATCTGGTGTCCAGCTTATTACATCCCATTTGATTGTGATATTTCCAGTTGGATCAAGTGCATCATAAGCTTCTGCAGCAACATCAAGAAAACAAAGTTAAGAAATTGAATTCTTAAGAGTCTCCACTCTCCACATAGTAACTTTCATATTCAATACCAATTCAATTTCCTTTCTCTAAAGTATGGCAAAACAAACTTATAACTTCAATATGGGATCACTGCACTTCATTGATTTTCCTAATATGAGATGGAACCATAGCATTATGCAAAAATTGACTTTTGTACCTTTCTTGCTGTACAGATATTAAACACGTGTGCTTTTTTGAGACCAATTAATTGATCAGGCACATCAGAAATTTTTTGTTTAATATACAACCGAAATTCCTTAAATAAAATTATCTGTACCCTCTTTAGGTAATTTAATTTTAACACTAACAAACATTGAAAAAAATTATCAATAACCATCTCCTACGCCTTATACTGCAAACCTCAGTCAAGAAAACCAAGTTTGTAATTACCAATAGCTACCTGATTTATCAACTTAAATGATCAAACAATGAAAGAGAGTTAGAATTCCAATTGACTGTATTTTTTTTTTTTTTGATAAGTCAATTGACTGTATTTTTATCACTTGCTATATATGATAACACTCATTATCCAGTCTAATCAAAATGTTACAATTCCAAATACTAAGAGCAACATTTGACACTTATTTCTTCACTTCTCTCCAAAAACTATGAACAAAATGAAGAAAGTTTCAAATCCCGTCACAAGTTTCTCTACCAGTCAATCAATTATATGTTAAAACAGCTAAATTTCTGTAAAATGGTACAGATCTCTGGTAGCTAACCAAGACCCAGAAACAGAAAACAAGAGAAACACTTCCAAGACACGAAATTTGTAAACATGGGACTGAGAGCAAGCAAGTTTGAAGGCACTGACCTGTTGAAGTAAAACTGGAGCAAAAAAACAACACCACAAGCAGTAAAGCAAAGCTACTGAGCTTTGTAATGGATCCAGAGGCTGAGAAGGAGAGAGACTCCATGTTTTAGTGCAAATGTTGTTGCTGATGGCGATGGTTAAAGCTATGGCTTAGCCCAAGATCTGCACAGGAAATGAAGATAGAGAGAGGGAGAGAGATAGAGAGAGAGAAGTGGCCTTTTCTGTTTCACATGGCAAGTAAGCTATTGTGAGTTAAGTGGACTTTAATAAAGTCACTGTAATCACAGTTTTCTTGAGAGACATCCAGTTATGTTATTGTTTTGTCACTTTTACATGCAATGTTATAGCGCAAGTGTACAACTATACCCTTGGTTAGTTAATTAGCTGAGATAAATAATTTAGACCAAAGAAAAAAAAAATTAATAAATGGGTTTTGGCCATAAATGAGGAGGATTTTTTTTTTTTTTTTTGAGAAACAATACTCAGGAAATTTTTGGATTTAGTTTGAAGGTTTTATTGAATCATCACAAGAGAATTCCTATCAATAATAAAGAAGACATAAGTAAAACCATGTTACACGCAAATAAGAATAGCAAGTAAAAGAAAAGAAGAAGAAGGTAAATAAAAGATTCAAGAGGCTTGTAGCAATCAACATAAAGACAAATGAGCCAACTTGATATTTTTTTAGCATTATAACCACAAAGAAGAACTTTCAAATTTTTATTCTTTGGTGCCTTTAGAGAGAGAGAAAGAGTGAATCAGGGGGAAAAATTGAATTAATTGTAATATGTAATATTTTTTCTCACATAAATCCACTCCATATGAAAAGGTTTTTACCTAAAATAAAAATTCATACAATAAGGTGTGACACTTTGATTTATATATATATATATATATATATATAGAAAAAAGAAAGTGAAATTAAAACAACCAGACATGGAACACTGTAAAGGATATTATTGTCATTATGCTATTACTTGAAATTTTAATTGAATTTCCAAATTTTAAATCCCAATAATATGTTAATATATGGTGGTGGGTTAGGGATATTTTTGGAACCCAAACAATATGTAGGCCATAGATCAATGAATGACTATGGAAAAAATAGGCTTGTGAAAAGAGGACAGCAAAGGCTGTGGGCCACAAGGCAATCGGTCTCTTATTCTATCTCTGTCGGTGGGGAGAGAATTCAATGACTTGTACTCTGGGAAATACACAGGTTCTTTTGGGTTTTCCCTTCTGTATTGTGACTGTCCAGCTCTTGCACTAGCCACCAAACTGAGATAAATTGATATTTTATATATTATATTTTTGTGTTTTTGTATTCTGGACCAATTATTTGATTTGGGCCCCCATTTTATACACCAAATTGTGGACCATTCTCTTAAAGTCATTAACTAATTTATTTTAATTATGGTATATTTTTATTAATCAACCATGTTTTTTCTCCTGTATGAATGAATGGTACCGACAATCATATTGTTCATATGCGCTGCTTTCAATTAATCAAAGATATTGTGTTTTTGTCAATCTTTGCATTTTAGAGCCATAAATAAAGTATGGTATGAAGTCTGGACCCATCAAATGAGGTTTTGATTGTCAATCTTTAACTACGGATTTCATTATTACATACATTTTTTACGAATAAT
>JAYJMT010000085.1:0-62125 GCA_036321655.1 Quercus alba
CTTGTCGAACTTGGGTTGGTGGAGATGCAACCCATTCGGTTACCAAACAACATGAAACCTGTTGATTCAATCGACCATTTGCACAATTCACTCTTAATATCTTCAACGATATACTCGTTTGTTTCTGATTGCTTCAATGCTGGAATCCAGCTTGAAAGTAAATCTGAATTAACTTTTAAAATATGTTGACTAAATTTGCTTATGTTTTTTGGGTCAGCTAGTAGAACTTTGTTGAAAACTTTTCTCAATTTCGCCCAAGGTTCGCCAACTTGAAAGAACAAGCCTCGTTCAACATTGTTGACACGGTTATAGTACACCCAAGCTTCAGGCACATTGTGATGAGGATAATTGCCCTCATTTGCAATAACAGTCTGGATCAGTTTTGTATCTGCAAGAAAGACAAGCTCGTTTGAACCTAAATATTCTCTATATATCGAACCAAGCTCTTTGTGACGCTTATCACAATGTTCGTGTAAATATCCAGGTCCACCATTGAGCATCAAATGTAACGAGGAAGGCAACAAACTTTTCTTGGTGGGGATTTGGTCGTATGTTTTGATGCGACAATTATGTGAAGAGACGTTGTTTATTTGCTTCCGTGCCGTTAAATTCTGACTCAATTGAGACAATAGCACTTCGTCAGATTTAAGCGAAGCTCCATTAAATTGTTCATAGTAGTCATGAGAAATTTGCTCACTTATCTGGGTTGACTCATTGAAGCCTTTTGAATTGAAACTTATTTCTCTTGTTCCCAGATTATTACCTCTAATTAAACCCACCGGTCTGGCCCAATTGCTTAAAACTTTGATGGCTGATCGTTTCATTGCTAATCTGAGCTCATAATTTTTATTATATTTTAGTGTACCTTCACGAAGCGATTTCATTTTTGCACATGAAGCGAGCTGCGTCAGCTCGCACAGGATTGTTGTGTAAGTTTTATTTATTCGGCGTACAGTGTGTGAACATTAGTCCAACAATATGTGGCTTAAATGAAGAAATCTCGTATAACAAAAACGAGCCTAAAATTAATAAATAAACATTAAAAACGATTTTTTGATGTAATTTCTACATGAGTTACTTATTCTAATTGTTAATTTAAAACAAGCTCACTCGAGAGAATCTGAATATATTACTCAAAGAAGATTTGGATCGTGGTGAGGGAATTCACCGCGTTTGTAGCATATCCAAAAATGCCAAATGGACGCATCATCCTTGTTGTTGACAGCCGCCGTTTCGTTGTAGATCCGGCAATATTCTCAGCACATCCTAATACCATGCTAGGCCGAATGTTTGGATCAACATCGACTCCACTATTAACAAGACCAAATGAAAGAGGCGAGTACGAGGTCGCCGATGGGATATCTGCAGACTTGTTCAAAGCTATATTGGACTTTTATCGAGATGGCATAATACGGTGCCCAAATCACGTTAGCGTCAGTGAGCTTAGAGACGCTTGCGACTACTTATTGATTCCATTCGAGTCAACCACTGTAAGATGCTTCGACCTGTTAGGTTTAATGCATGAACTAAGCAATATTGGTGCAAGAACTCAGTTTGCTGTTTATTTAGAGGAGTCCATTCTACCAGAAATGGTTGTGGCAGCGCGTCGAGGTAGTCGCGAGTGCCATATTGTAATCCTAGCCGATGATGATGTTGTTGACTGGGACGCAGATTATCCACCACCAATGGGCGAAGAGTTTTCTCAAATTATTCATTCAACGCCCATTTATAGATTCTTTAAATATGTTGAGAATAGAGAGGTTGTTAAGCAAGTACTCAAAGAGCGTGGACTCAAAAAAATTAAGCTTGGAATTGAAGGTTATCCAACGCATAAAGAAAAAGTTCGGCGCCGTTCTGGGAGTCGACCAGAAGTAATTTATAACTATGTTCAAAGGCCTTTTGTCAGGATGAGCTGGGAAAAGGAGGAAGCCAAGTCGCGTCATGTTGATTTTCAGTGTGTACCTTCAAAATCATCCACAAATCTAGCTGAAGGAGCAGCTTTAACCGATGCCGATGGCATACCACTAGCTCCTGGTGAGCAAGCTCCTGCTGGTGGATCACTAGCCATGGGTATTCCAAGAGATTTAGCTGGCGTCAATGCATCTAATTATGACGATATAGATTTAGATAACCAAGTTTCGCCAGCTGATGAACTTCAGCCGTTTGAACAAGATCAAAATTATCCCTCTAGAGGATCCCCTCAACCGCAATTCGCTACTTCGGCTGGAGCCGATGACGATGAAAGTGGAGGTGGTTTAAATAAATGAAATTATAAAGACAAGATATTAACAAATATTTATATGGCTGATAATTATGTAAGCATTTGTTTTCGTTGACAATTTACTGATAATTAAAAAGTTTGTTGATATTGAATTTTATAGCCTCAAATCTTTTATTTGATAGTCCGATATAAGAATTTTCACAATTATCTCGGTTTGAGTCTACATGCGTGAATGAAGCATTTAGAGACAATGTGAAACTATAATTCGATATGTTTATTCTTCTCGTATTTGGTATTTTTCTCCTCGTTTTCAGCACCTGCCGGCACGTATTTGTCCTGCTCGAGATCCTTAAAGTATTTAGAGCGATTCTTCTTCACCTTCTCTACGGTTCGCTCAAAAATTGTTAAAAAATTATCGATATCGATTACTTGATAATTTGAAAATTTGTCGTGTTCAGCTAAGTTACTGTCGGTGAGTCGCTCTAATTCCTTTTGATCATCAATCGGTAATTTTTTCAACATCTTCTCTTTGTCGTCTAATGTAAAGTAATTTATGCCTCTGAGTCGAGCTAGTTCGTGATAAGCTTTGTCGCCACAATTATAAATTTCGATCAATGAAGCCCAATCAGGTAAGAAAAGCAAATTTGTTAGTCCGGCTCCATGAATTCCTATAAGTATATCAGTGTTTTGCGATATCTCTAATTGATTTGAGAACTTCACACCACTATAATCAATCAATTGAGCTACATAGTCAGAAGATTTGTTATTGATTGTATCCCTAAGATCAATTTCGTTCAAAAGTCTTCTATGAGGAGTTGATCTTTTCACTATAGTAACTCGTATCATCCGGTTCTCAATTCGCCTATGTAGATCGCTCTTATAATGTTGAGGAATGTTCAGTTTGTGAAGGACATGTTTGTTAAACGAATCAAACAATCCTGTTTTCGAACATCCTGGAATCAATGGGGTGTTATAATAAAGTCCATTTATCATTCTAGGCAATAAAGCGAAAGTAAACTTTTTAAAGCAAACACGTTTTCCATCAAACTCTCCTAAACTCCTCGGCCTATTTCTGCTAAATACTGACCACATCAACTCAAAATTACTTCGTGGCAGTTGATTATCCCATATGATAAGTTCATTATCATCTGAAAACTTGTTTGTCAAATGGAAAGTTGCATACAAGTTGAGGAAGTTGCAGAAGTAGTGGTACATATTTGTGGAGAGTCCAATTTGATTATGAATGCTTGCTTCTCAATGGTGACATCACACGCTTTATCTGGTGGAATTTGGATAAGATTGTAACTTTCCAATTCGTTGAACCAGGATTGCAGAGCACCTTTCTGTCCGCCTTCTTCTTGAATTCGTCTTAATTGTAGATCACAATTCCATCCACCGACATCACCTTTTGTGAAGAAACTTTCCTTATAATCTGTGATTATACTGCCCACCTTTGGTATATCCCTGAATCTCATTATAAGATTCTCTCCTCGACAAGTTCTAAAATACTTGGAGCATTCTAAAGATGACTTGATTGAATCATTGGAATACTTATCAGGTGAGCAAAACCTACTCATCTCCCTTCGTCTATCAAGGATGTAACCAAAGTCAGCTTGACTAAACCAGCTAATCTTTTGCTCCTGTTCGTTCTTTGCTTGACCCAGACTAGACCCGTAACATTCTGGCATTAAGTGTATGATTTGACAGTTATTCTCATAACCCCCAACATGATTTTGTTACAATGTCAACCTTCGAACATAGTTTGTCTAATAAACTCTTGCCATAGTTCAAATCACCCAAATATCGTGGATTTTCAATGGATAGATTGCCATGCAATGACTTGAAATAGTTGATATTGCTTAAATCTAGAGGCCGAGGCACTTCCAAACATATTCGCTTGAATTCTTGTAAAGCCCGTGGATGATTTTTGAGCCAAAATTGATAGTGGTTGGAGGGCAAATCGGGTATGTTTATCTTGGTTGGTAAAATTTCTTGAACAGCAGGTGTTTGTGACAGGTTGCAATCAACCTGTATCAACAGGTTGATCAGTAATATAAACAAAACATGTCTCTGGCTTAAGAACAATCTGGAAACATCTGAATAAATCATGATTATTCAGAATACTTGCTGATTGGTCACAACATAATATTGCAAAATCGTAATCATCATCACATAACTGCCAACAAGTTCAAATCACCTGAGCCACATTCCATTGTCCACTTTGACAGGAAGCGAACCACAGATGACAGCGTCAGCACTGGCAACTTGAATATTGAGCGAACAACTTGCTGCATACATTTTTATAAGAGAATGAATTCAGTTGTATATTTAATGATTACATTACAAAAATCAATCTATACTCTATCGATTTTCATATTCACGGCTCGTTGTTGTCTGCTAGCGCGTCGTCTTTCTTGCTGGTTTTTCATATACTTTTCAAGCATATTAGCTGGCCTTTTGCTACTCTTTCCAACATCCCCATCAACCTTTGACCGAGGCCGTATCACATAATCTCTGATGGTGCTGGTACTCTCGCCCTTGGGATCCATCCCTTGTCCCCAGGTTTTTGCGCAACTTCCTCTTTTGGTTTTTTAGACCCACTTGAACTTGGTCCCGGCCCCTCTCCATCTGAGCTATCATTGTGCTTTGATGTTCTTCTTTGCTTACTCATAAGTTCCAAGTCTCTTTGTTCACGCTCCTCTCTTGATATTGAATTAAAGCTTGAATCTAATTGGAAAATTGGTCTCGACCAACAACTGATGAGTTGTTTGGCTCTTTGTTTGTTCTCCTTTGTTTCCTTTGGATGCTTGTAGAGGTACATTATAGCTTTCCCTATTCCACTCCCTTTTATTCTATCAACATCGTAAAGATTAAAATCAATAAGGATCCTTAAAAGACTTTCACGTATGTTCAAGTGAGGGTAAACTTCTATCAGGGAGTGGTGCTAACCATTCAGTTATAACACTAAGTACATCAGAATCCAGGAACGCATCTCTGAGATCAACCTTTCTAAGTTGACTAATTACAAATGGTAAAAGTTTTAATTTTCTTGTTGCTGCCATTTTATTCTTATTAGCTTCGCTATCTGCTTCAACAGCGTCCTTCATTTGATTGATTATGTCCGCAATAATATCGTCATTATCATTTATGATGTCATAATTCCTTCTTTTTCTTTTTCGACTGTTCTCCTCCTTCTTTTTGGCCATCATAATATCGAAATCGTATAATGGCGTATCCTTTGGCTCCCTTCTCTCCTCTTCCTCCTCCTCTTCTTCCTCTTCCCCTTCTTCTTCATCTCCGCTGGCTTTTTCATCATCTTCATCATCATCTTCATCTTTATTATCATCATCAGTATTCTTACTTCTAACGTTATCATCGTCATCATCTTCATCTTCATCATCAATAGCTTTACGTCGAACGTTAACATCTTCGTCATCGTCATCCTCCTCCTCCTCATCATCATCAATAACCTTACGTCTAACATTAACATCGCCATCATCCTCGTCCTCGTCATCATCAATAACCTTTCGTCTAACGTTAACATCTTCATCTTCCTCATCTTCATCATCTTCATGACCGACAGCCTTGCGTCTAACGTCAACATCGTCATCATCATCGTCGTCATCATCGTCATCATCTAAGGTAACCTTCTCCCTTTTTTCCTCCTCCTCCTCTTCTCCTTCCAAATCATTTGGAACGGTTGTCTCGGTGTCGTCGCCCATTTCAGACATAGTGATTAAATTGACAATAATTGAGTTATTTGTATATTTATCTTTCCGTGAGTGTGAGCGTTTCGTCCTTTTCGATTCGGATTTTTGTCTTGAAAGCGTGGTGCGCGTGGTTGTGAATGCGCAGCTATCAAAAAAATCAATGGTATACACATGGTAGCTGGCAAAAGCTGGATAGCGGACCAACTCATTCAAATTTTCACTATTATGACCCATGATTGTCCCTTGTTTGGAGTATATTCTTCAGGTCAGTTTGTCGTTGTCCTCGGCGAGGTATCTAAGAATAATCTCAAGTTATTAGGTTGTTTTGGAACCAACTTAGAGAGCGCGCAAAGGAAAGACGGCTATCGGCGAGGACCAACTGATCGTCAAATACTTGACTTAGACCTAATATCGTCCTCGGAACCGACCACGGCATTGACACTTCATGAAGCATTCTTTCTCGTATATGCTTTGGGGTGTTTGACTGTCAGATCAGAAGCGAAGAAACAAAATCTTGATATAATTGCTTGTTGGGACGAATTTCGGAGCTATCATGAAGAGTCCAATATACAACTCGATTTCGCTGTAGGGTATGGAGTCTACCAGTATTTTCGCTCCCGAGGTTGGATAGTTAAAAGCGGGGACAACTATGGCGCAGATTTTTTGTTATACCGAGAGGGTCCATCAATCGACCATGCTCAATATGCTGTGATCATCATTTTTGAGGACGAAAAGTCTGAAGACAAGTCATATAAATGGGAGTCATTACTAACTTACAATAGAGTGACTCAATCGGTTTGCAAGGAACTTTTACTTGTATTTGTTTGTATATCCGACGAATCTACACATAGATTTGATGATCCAAAATGTATCAAGCAAATGCGAATCACTACCAGCAAACTGGTTCAGCAATGAAATTTAAGGTCCAATTTAAATCTTGGATAAACGTCAAATTATTCAAAAAATTGTTTTGGTTCATCAGAGATTTTTATTCATTTTCCGCCATCATGGGATCACTGAGATCTATCACATAGTCGTCATCTATTATCACCTCGCCTGATGATTTTTTGCTTCCGGAGATAACCTGTCTATAACCAATTATACAGGATTTTAAATCGCACTTAGGTCCGATCTTAGAATTGGAGCCTACGATGCATTCGCAAAGATTAGTGTTTGATTCTACTTCTACATTGTCCATTATGACACAATCTATTAATTTAACTTTGTCTCCAATCTTACAGTTATTTCCAATCGAACCTTTCTTGATTAAACATTTCTCACCTATCGTTGTATTCTCGCCAACAAGACAATCTTTAACTGAATTGGTGTTTCTTAAACCATAAAGGTTTAGTATTGTTTTCGCCTCTCGATTGCAATCTAAGTAACTACCTAGAGTGTTGACACGATAAGTTGAGAGATTTTTCACAATAATGGCGTGACAAGCTGAGGGTTTAGGAGGACTAGTCCTTTGTAAATAGGCTGACTGGGTTACATTGAGAGGGTTGAAGTTCTCCAATCTCTCTTGAAGTTCTACTTCATAATCAGACTGCTTTGTTATTGCCCTAATTTCGTGCACTTCATCATCCTCCATACTATCTTCATCGCGTTTTTCGCTCAATTTACTGAATTGTTTCGAAATTAACAAGGGAATCATCTCGCCCTTCAAGACTGCCTTATCTTTGTTCTTCGCCATGAAGTCGAGCATTTGTCGTTTGAATATATATATATGAGAATCTAAGAAACGCGAGTAAACCTCGAGGGATGGGTGTAGAGCTAGTTCATTGTTCCTAATCTTCAGCTTTTGTTTAAGATCTCTTTCGGAATGAAGGAAAACAATCTTATTTGCAGAGAATGCATCGCTGGCTGTAAGTTCTAATTTATCTAAAGGTTCAATAGCTATTAAGTCGCGCATGAAATGTTCTTTCTCTCGCCGACCAGGCACAGATCTAGGTTGAAAATATTTGATATTGTCCGATAATAACATGGACAACATTGGATCGTACAACCTGTAATGGTTAACCAAGAAGGATATAGCTTTTGGGTCGATAATGGTGTCACAACTGTGAACGATAAAGTCGCCCCTTATCTTGTCTCTGATACCGAGGATACTCTCAGCTGTTCCGCAATCGGCTTTTGTTGGCACAGTGACAAACTCCAGAACAAGATCCTTGAATGAATTGAATTTCTTATGGCAATATTGTTTTATGTCAGCCTCGTAAATATCTGGTACCAAAACAATTATTCTTGTAATTCCAATCGACCTCAAGCCCGCAATTGCAAACCATATTAAACTTTGATTGCCAACAGGTAGCAAGCATTTTGGACGACCTCGTGTTAGTTCGACCATTCGACTGCCTGCTCCAGCAGCCATAACAACAGCCTCAAGTTTCATCTTGAATAAGCGGAGATTTATTCGATAACTAATTGAATAAATGAATGTTGAGTTGTATGTAGTTAAGTTTTATAAATAAATTATTAAGCTTAAAAAATTAGATTTGATATTGTCTCGAGCCGCTTGCGAATTTTATTTATCCCCACACTGCGTGCGCGATCTTTATGCGCGAAAACGGGTCGAATCTGTTATGTCTATAGATGGCGAACTTCGATCCATCTTTTGACTCCCCGGTGGACAAATTATGGACATTTGTCTTCATTCATTCTTCAAAGTAATTAGGGTAATCTGATCCACCTTGCAGGTCACTCGAGAGTTTTTGCGGAGTTTTATCAGAGCCTTTCAAATAAACTGGTTGAAAAATGGAGAAGCCCTGTTGATGCAGAGAGTCTCTACTGGAGACTTCACTATGCTATGAGAAAGTTACGTGTGCACTGCCAAAATGAGTGTCGCTTCACTCTTCCGAGGAAAACAAACACACGTGTATTACTATAAAAAATTATCAACTTCTCGAACCTTCTTGTCATTTGAATCTTGGATTGTGTGGAATTCACTGAGACAAGATCAACTTAATGCTTATATTAACCTAAAAATTGAGATAAACTGGACATTTGAAATCGTGTAAATATTCTTCTAATGAACAAATCATCATGCTGAGACGCATCATATTAGACAAACATAGACAAGTTTCCATCAAGGGACTATTGTTGTTGCAATCTCGATCATCATATGTTGTTAAAGCGTCATTGCCAAATCTACACAAAGATTATTACCTCGAAACTCACAGTTGCAAAAATAACGACCTCGTTTTAAGTGATAAAAAACAGGAGAGAAGTCATAAGCAAGAATATGAGTATAATTCAAGTGAACGACCGGGTTTCAAGTCAGAGTTGTGTTTTCTTGCAACACTAGCTGCGTCAGGGTTTATATCATTCAGGCATCCAAACGAGCCACCAATAAATAACGGTCATCCTCATCTATTTGAAGACTTGCATCAGGCTGTTCTTGAAGGAGATGAGCGCAGAGTGAGAGTTTTAGCTAAACAATGTTCGCCTAATGATATAAATACTCGTCACAGGTTAGGTTGGCAAATGCTTCATGTAGCAGCAGTAAATGGTAGATCAAATATTTGCGAAATCTTACTTCAAAGTGGTGCAAAAGTCAACGATATTGATCAGTACTCGTCGCCCAGATTGATGGCAGAGAAGCTCAATATTGATCCTCTGGTCGTAGCGCTAATTCGTGATACTGAATTCAATCCAGATTTAGCAAGGGTAAACTTCCATGGTTGTACGGCGCTGCACTATGCCGCTTTGTCAAATAGTGTTGAGACAATTGAAGTTTTGACCAAATATGGAGCAAATCCAACAATCAAGAATGAACTTGGATTTAAACCTTCCAACTTTGCCAATCAAAACACTGCTAAATTTATGATACAATATGAGGAGGAATATGAAAAACGTGAAAAGGAACTTGAAGAGGAAGAGAGGCGAAAGTATCCGTTGGAGAAACGTATCAAGGATCGCATTGTTGGCCAAGAGGCAGCAATATCAATGGTTGCAGCAACAATTAGACGAAAAGAAAACGGTTGGTTTGATGATGATCATCCGCTTGTGTTTTTATTTTTAGGTTCATCTGGTATTGGTAAAACTGAATTGGCAAAACAAGTTGCCAAATATTTGCACAAGGATGATAAGAAAGCATTCATCCGTTTAGATATGTCTGAATATCAAGAACAACATTCTGTTGCTAGAATGATTGGATCACCACCAGGTTATGTGGGTCATCAAGATGGTGGCCAATTAACGGATGCTTTGAAAAAGTGCAAGAATGCAGTTGTTTTATTTGATGAAGTTGAAAAAGCTCATCCTAAAGTTTTAACTGTATTACTGCAATTGTTTGACGAGGGTCGTTTAACTGACGGAAAAGGAAGTACGATCGAATGTAAGGATGCAATTTTTATAATGACATCAAATTTAGCTAGCGAAGCTATAGCTGAACATGCAATGCAATTAAGAGCCGAGCAACAGATGGCTAGAGAATTAAAATTGGAAAGCAGGTTATTGAAAGGTTTCTCCAGAGATGATTCAGAAGAAGATGATTACCAAGAGAAGATAACAATATCTAGAAAATTCAAAGATACTATCGTTAGACCGGTACTCAAGGCTCACTTTCAACGTGATGAATTTTTAGGCAGAATCAATGAAATGGTTTACTTCTTACCATTCTCAGAGAGCGAATTAAGACAATTGGTCATCAAAGAGTTAGAGTTTTGGGCCTCAAGAGCTGCGAAAAATAATAATATTGAGATCACTTGGGACGATAAAGTAATAGACGTAATTTGTAAAGGATATGATATTCATTATGGGGCAAGATCAATAAAACATGAAGTTGAAAGGCGCATTATTAATCAAATATCTGAGTTGCACCACAAGGTTAAAAAAGCTAAGAAGGTCCACATCGGTGTGAATGACAAAAATAGTGATCTCATCAATATCAAGATAAGTTGAGTTCAATTCTAATAAAATAGTTAAATTTTCAGTCAATTGAAGGAAATTACTCCGAATCGAGATTTACTAACTTTGTTATAGTTATTACTTTCGTTATTTGGTATGTTGAAAAACAATTTGAAACATCATTAAATTATTCAATCGCAATTCGAGCCTTTCACAAACTTTCGATACCAATCACTTTCTCCACAACTTTTCTGGCTTCCACTCCTCATTGAACTTGCATAAAGATCAATTAAATAAAAATATTTATAATCTATTTTGACCTTCTTTCCATTGTATCATATTAACAGCAACCAACATCGAAGTCATTAGATGGCAGCCCTTAGCTCACGAGTGTCACCATCCGTCGAGGGCCAACCGAACAAACAAGCAATGGTAAGCAAGTTAACCCTAGTAATCTTACTGGTTTAACATACGCCGGCGGCATTTAAACCAAGCTTTGTTAGTGTTGAGAAATTTTATTTATGCATAGTAGATATGGCTAATGGTTTAAAGAATTTTTATTTTGTTTCTGTGGTGCATTTTAGACAAAGTAAGTGGCAGTTGTTTATGTGACGGTTGTTGATTAAAATGTGATCGGTTTAAAATGAGAGGGCGATAGAGATGAAGGAAGTAATAGAAGAGGTGATAGACTTTCTACTTGAGAGCAGCCATCTGACTGCTACCATTACTACCTTTACTTTGTGCTCACTCGACCAACTTTACATTCTAAATCCGCAAGCTACAAAGGGATCAATGTTATATCTATGAGGAATTGGATTTGGCAATTCGATAGAATTACTCGCTCGTCAAGCTCGTCAATTATACCACTTCTCTTCTTCCCAAAGAAGCTCTACTTGAACCGAAATCCCTCTCTTGCCATTCTCTTTAAACGCAACTTCAATTTTGCTTACATAAGTGTACTTTTACCGCTGCCTAATTCTATTGACAACGTTGATCATTGTGAGTAGTTTCCGCTTGAATATGTACTTCCGTTGAATTGCCCACGGTCATCATAGTACTTACATCACTAAATATAGAACAAGTAGGCCAAATTCACATTAGACACACGAGTAGACTAGAGAGATTGCAAGAGGTAAAAACAGGGTTAAAGCTACATAATGCAAGAGTGGAGAAAGTTAGAGAGCAGACAACACAAACTCGACTACATTAGGCAACCGGAAACGAGGTTGCCGCCGCTACGGGCAATTGATGAAATGACCAATTCCACTGCATTCGGAAACTTTCCTTGATTCTTATGTTAGTACTGGTTTATTCTTATGGTTTATTGGGCTTAATATGGCTTTCTATTTATTTGCTAGTTACGAATGAATATATATTGTCATAAAGACTTTTTTGAATCAAATCTTCATTACTTGTAGCCGCAGTTGCGTATGTTTACAACTTGGTAAGGCCGTACACTGATTGATTTTTCATTGTAGGCTGTGAAAAAGATGTTAAAATATAGCACACTGTGCATGTTGATCCAGATCTTCAATGAACTTGTCTAATTTGAAACACCATCAAATTGAAGCTTTCTTGGAATAATTGTGGAATCGTGTATCTATCTAAACTTATAAGTCTCTGCTAATATATGGTTGGCAGGAGATGAAACTTTGTCCTAATGACAAAGCCGAAGCAACATATTATGTCAGTGTTGGTGAAGTTGCTAGATCCCTTGGAGTTCAAAGATCCCTTGTGAGACTTAGATTTTGTTCTCAAATTCATTCTCTAGAACCAACATTTTGGTTTCCAGAAGATATCCAATTCCCAGTGCTCGATTGAACTTATTGAATGTCATCCGTTGGCGAGCGGAAGCGGTTCAGGCTCAAGCAAGCAACGAGGGAATTGAAGGGAAAAGAATACGAAGATAATCTGATTGTGCCTCAAAGAACTTGAAAATGACATGCGAATACAACAATTGTGATCCGAGAAATTCCTATTCTTACCAAGCAAGCTAAAACGCCGAATCCAAAAAAAACACCTACGTACATGCACATATGTATTAGACCCAAATAACCACCATATGGATCCAAACATTTTGCAATCGCACCATAACAGCAGAACAACTGAGCTCAGAGCAGATGAGCAATGAGCTTGCGGGGTCACCAAATGAAAGGTCGCCCTTTGAACTCTTTCCATCTTTAACATTGATGGTTTATCACTATCGCGAAACTCTATCAATCTATCCATCAGTAGTGTGTTGGCGCTAGCGGTAAATTAATAACATGAGGTAGTATAAGGTTTCATTATTTATTATTGTGTTCGCACTCTCTTTCTGTCCCACAAGCTTGTATCTGTTTTAGCTTATATGTTGAATAGCTTAAGGTGGATGAACTAGAGAACTATGAAACTATGAAGCTTAATTGTATCGTAAATAGTATGTATGTATATATTGGAAAATTAAACTCGCTCAATCCAATATGAACTCTTCGTTACAGCTTTTGCTCTCACTCTCTAGCTATCGCTTTGATCTCCTCAACTATAAACACTTTCGTACATTATAGTACGAGTAGGGCAAATAATTCGTATTAGAATACATTGATAACCAATGCTGAATCAGCTGCATTCACTTTAGGTCTCTCAATTATATAATAAGAAGCATCGAAAGCTTCTCTCTCTCTCTCTTTATATAGATGAAATATACAGATTATTTGTGTATATAAATAACTTATAACTAAATGTTATCATAAATTACTCGCAATAAATAGATCTAGTAGTGTTGCTTGCTGACCATGAAGCAAAAGAGAATCGATGTGAAGATTGGGGGCTATGTTTATATCAAATTTCATTCCAAAGAGTGCGAGCTTTGGTTGAGCTTTTAATAAAGTAAATTTATTGGCTAACATGCTTCATAGGACAGGCTATGGCCTGTCGGTGGAAGAAAGAGGCGCTTATGCGGTTTCCGTTAGAGTATACCCATCAATTCGGCGTCCTGCTCACTAATCTCTGATTTAGTTGAGGTAGTGAGTACAAATTCTTCATGACGCCCATTAAGTGCGTTATTTTGTTTATTTAGATAAATTGAATGATGACAATTTATAGCCTAAATGCCGATTGCGAGACTAATCAGCCTCGCTAGATTAGTATAGTATTACATTCATAATTGTTGGGCGAGCTGCACCACTTAGAGGGTGTTAAGCTTAGCATAATGATCTTATAAGACTAGGCACTTTTGGCCAAACTTTTCTCTAGCTTGATACTATTGTTTGCTTGTGTGAATTCCGCTCCACTAAGTTGTACAATGTGTTAAAAACTCCTAGATAGAAATTGATAAATAACAAGCCTTCAATCAAACGTATACTAAACGTTGCACTAGCATATGATTTATAAGCTTATGTCTAGAAAGTTAACTGCGGAAACTTTTAATTTTTAAGATACAATCTTGTCAGACACAATTTGTAACCAACATCAGCGACCCCATTAAACTACTACACAACTACTGTCACCGAACCAGCTATTGGCTGGTTGGGTGGTGGTGCTAAAGGCGCTTGATTTTAGTGTAAGGTATTACTGTGTTTCCGGTTTAGATTGTGCTTAGAATTGACAAATTTAGACGAAAACAACAACAACAAGCAGCTGTATTCACCAGAAATGGCTGAGTGCTCTTTTGTAGTGTGTTTTTGGCGATGATTCGATTGACGAATAAAGCAAGACGGTGGTAGATTGGTACAGGTAAAGAGGGAGAGAGAGAGAGAGACTAAAATTCCGTTGAATGCACAGGTATGAAAATCCTTTACCTGCGCAAATGTCCACAATTCTAACGCGCAATTTATACACTTCTAGTCACTAACAATCTGCAGCCAGGCACATTTATCTTAAATTTATGGTTGCCATGACATATTTGTTCGAGAAGAGTCAATTTACATTTCGGCGATCATTAGATATTGAGCTAGCAATCAAATTGTGAGGTCTGCACAAATAAGCACGCAGTCGTCATTGTATGAGAATGTAATCACGTAGACCGCGACTCTTTAGGTTCTCCATTGAAACTGAATGCGCAGTACGTACAAAGCATGATGTTTTTAGTAATACTTAAAATGAATAAAATGGATTATCGAACTATGTTGTGTTGTCGCGAATATCTTGAGCTGAGTGTGAAATCTGTACGAGTTAGTCTGTAAAAGTCAGTCCAAATGACTTTCTTATCCTGCGAGACCGACTTTTGTGCGAATGTAAAACTGGTTTGGCGTTTGTTTATTCAGTTCGCGGGCGAGTAGAAAAACAGAGGAAGCTCGACGGTTTATGTGTAATGTTTTCGAGTGAATGAGATATGACTATAAATATATAATATTAAACTCGAGTCTTAAGTGGATCCAATTGAACTGGCTCTTCGTACAAAAAGACCCAAGCAGAGTCTATGTATTTTCTAAAGTTGAGCTTGTGTCTGAGCTGCCGCTTGGCCGCATTTGGCAATTGGAGAAGCTCGAGCCATTTGCTGTGTAAATGGCCCGAGTTCTTTAAAGCATCGCTCAAATATTTTTACGCAATTGTGAGCGAGTGCGAGTCTTTTACACCTGAAACGTGGTCACTTTCGCTCGCAACTTTTTCGAACTAGAGCGCACACGCAAACCAATCCATATCCAAAAACCTCGAGACTCACGAGACTGGCAGCTCAAGCTGAGTTTCCAGCTTGCTTGCCAGTTGTTCCCGATCTAACTGCGAGCTGCCTGTATGCTTATCTTCGCGCGACTCGCTGGCTAGCCAGTGGAGCTGTTGATCGGCTGCTCGTCAGACCTGCTAGTGGGTACAATGCAGGCTTCGCCATAATTAGAGAGTGCGAGAGAGCCATAGTCAAGTTCAACATCAATTCCTTTCACACACAATAGATATCTACGAAACAAAATTTAAGTTTGTTGCAACAGAAGCAGTTAGCAAGTCTGTCAAGCTTTAAGCGAGATGGCGCTTTATGGCCGAAGTACTAGCTAAGGTGAGATAGTTAAATGTAGTAGAGTTTGATTGAAAAGTTTGTGAAAGTTTCAAGCAACCAGTTCACAGTGTTGTAAGCAGCTTGTTGTTCAATGTGGCGGCTGTTGGCTGCATTGTATAATTATAATACTTCTACTTTGTGAGCTCAACTGAGAGACTCTTTGTAAACGCATCAAAACTGGATAGAGAAAGAGAGATTAACACTATTGCCTGATAGCGCGAATGGGGCAACTCAATGGCTCAATACAATACAGTTGCCAGTCCTCAACTCTACGACTACAACTTCCACTAGAAACGCAACTCAACTCACTACAAATACTACACAACTTATATCAGCTAGAGAAACTGGCAGCTCTCTCTCTCTCTTTCTCTCTGGTTGAACGCAACTCATTTCCAAAAACTTTGTTAAAGCGCCGCAGTCGCCATGCAATTCAGCCATCGTGTTGTATCGCGCGCTAAGCTAGCTCCTTGGGTTGCTGCAATCTGCTGCCACTGGAGCACTCGACTGCGGACTTGGATCGCGCGACTGTCAATTGTGTATATGTGTTAAAGCTTTCCAAACAAACAAACAAACTGACTAACATGCTCACAGCTTCTTGGCTTCTATCAGGCAGACTGATCTAGCTGAAACTTGAATTGGCTACGCAGAACTACTCCCTCAGCTGGCTAGTTAAACGCGCGCTACTCAAGTTGCACACAAGTTGCTCACTTTCGCTACAGCTTGGAGCATTGCAAAAATCTAGGCAGTTTGATGAAAGAAGTCAGGAGCAAGATGAAGGAAGGCTCAACCCTGACAGGGTAGTAGTACGTACTGAGCTCCCTTACTCTGCAATTTGGTTTGTGTCAGTCATTGAATACAACTTTCGAATACGCTTAACTCTTACGTTCGAGCATCCCTGCCTTTTCTCATAAATATTAAATTTTCGTGCGCAGTTACTATGAGGCTATTAGGACGAAAGTTTCAAGGCTGCTGGCCAAGTGACTCACTTGCTGCAGCTGCACTTTTTCTATGAACAAACTTGTAGCATTAGATTTGCATGACTGCAAAGAGCGATTGAGCTGCTGATGAGTTGGTGCAGAAGCGCAACAAGAAGAAAGAACTCTTGCCACAATTACACAAGGGCCTACCGGCCAAATGGCTGTGCAGGCCGGCAGTTGGTGTACTACTACTGGCATTGTCCTAGCTGCTGAAATTGGCGAGCCTTACACTGCCCCATCTGCCCATCTCTCACTGGCAGCTAGAGCAATCTGCCACTACTACTTTCGCCTCTTCCTTCTCCTGCTCTTCACGTGCGCCTCTCTCTCTCTCTCTCTCTCTCTCTCTATCCCCCTTTCTGGATTTGTTGAGCAAGTGCAGACAGTTGCGAAAAACGAACAAGTAAACTGACTATCGCACTGAGGCTGCATTCTAGGGGGCGCCTTGCAAGAAGAACAGGCCAAGCAATGTGGTTTGTTTAATGAATGCAATTTGCTACACAGAAACTGCAGTAACGAGAAAACGAGCCAAGCGAGCGAGAGGCCAGCAGCAATTGGCTCAAAAGATGGAGAGGCTCAAGCTCTCAATCCAGGCTCAAAACTTGTGACTGGTTGGCGATTTTAACAGGGAGAAAGCAGGCAGGGAATCCAGCTGCGGCATTGGCCAGTAAGACAATGAAAGTTCTTTCAATCGTATGCTCGCAAATGGGCTCTAGATTAAACCACTGGCAACGGCAGCGGTAGTTACCTTGAGAGCTGCCGCTCGCTCCAGCTTCACAGTCAGCCCCGACTGGATGAAATTTAGCGAGGAGAGAGTTGAACGAGAGACTGGCAAATGTTGCAGTGAGAGTTAGGAGCTGTTTTAATGACGCTGTTGCTTCGAATTTCCTGAATTGCAGTCCAAAATGTGCAACAATCCAATGCAACAGTCCAATTTGCGCTGCTTCCTCCAACAATTGAAGGCCACTTCTCCCAACCCATTCGTGGAACCGCCTTGATAGAAACTACCTGTTTGCAAGCTCAGCAAAACTTCGACAAGCTAACTTTCTCATCCGTCGGGCTTTGGCTAGCTTGTTGACACAGGTGCTCTTTGAGCAAGCACCACCGTCAGTTGCTGCTACACAAATGAGAGACTTTTGCCAACAAGGTACATTCGCTCTAGAACCGATCATAACACTAGGCCAGCTCGATTCCTTGATTCATTCTTCGGCTTGGAGTAGAATCATAATGAAAGATGATTTGCACGTTTATTTTGTAACACTAACGCCACAATTTTATACGAGCGCCTAACAATTTTGCTAGATTGAATCAAGTTTTGCCTATTGTATGCTTTCATCAGTGAGTATCTGGACACAGAAAATTCTACTACTGAGCGATAATGTAGATGTAAAAGTGTGAGTGCCCTTATCTGAAGATATATTCACTCTCCTACTCTTTGAGTAATAATACTACACACTGTGTGTGTGTGTGTGTGTGTGTGTCTAGCCATTGAACACAGATCGCGCAACGAGGTTCTTTGTGTGATAGCGATTATTTTGTGTGGGCCAAACAGGAGGAGAGCTGACTTGAAGCTAACAAGAGAGCTGTTGCGGAACTTTTTAAAGAGCTGAAATTGCTTGCGAGCCCAGCGAGTTGAGGACTCGAGCTGGAAGCTGGTTTTCTGTGAGTTAAATCTCTGAGTTCCAAGTCGAGTTGTGTGTGCCTTTCACTGTGTGTGTGTGTGTGCAGTTGCGAACACACAAGACCAGGCGAGCAAGCCATTCAGGCAGCAGCAAGCAGCCAGACTACTGTATCGAGTTAGTCAGTCGGTCGGGTCGGGAATACTAGCACTAAACCTTTATTATTATTATTGTTGTTATCATTATTATTATTATTATTATATTAATATAGTTATAATTATTATTCCCACAAAATTATTGAATTCATTGATTATCGAGCCATGACGGCCAAGATTCGTAGCCTAGTTAGTAAAAAGAAAAAGCGTTATAAAGAAGATGGATTCAACTTAGATCTCACTTATATTTATGATAACATTATAGCCATGGGCTTTCCTGCCGATAAACTAGAAGGTGTTTATCGTAATCCCATCGATGAAGTGGTCAGATTCTTGGATTCTAAACATTACAATCATTATAGGATCTATAACTTGTGCTCAGAACGACATTATGACTCGAACAAATTTCATAACCGTGTTGCAGAGTATCCATTTGACGATCACTGTCCACCATCTCTAGAATTATTGCGCGCCTTCTGTGAAGATGTCGATAATTGGCTAGCTCAAGATAAAAGAAATGTTGCTGCTATCCATTGTAAAGCTGGAAAAGGACGAACCGGTGTTATGATATGCGCTTATATGTTACACAAGGGCTTAGTTGCAGATTCGACGAGTGCGCTCAATTATTATGGAGAGAAGCGTACTCATGATAACAGAGGTGTTACCATTCCAAGTCAAATACGTTACGTTGATTATTATCAAGAGCTAGTCAAATTTAACTTGAATTATAGACCCATAGGCATTATCTTATGCTCAATACATTTAGAACCAACTCCACCTAATTTTATCAATACACATTTTGTCATATATCATTTAGATCAGCATAATAGGTGCACAAAAATTAATGGACCCGTTGAGGTGAGTGGAGACATAAAGATTGAATTTTATCAACAAAAGTCGAAGATTATCAAGAAAGAAAAATTGTTCTCATTTTGGTTCAATACTTTCTTCGCCGTTGGAAATCAAAACGATAATCAGCGGAGATACAGCATGGATATGACAAGCAATGATCTTAACCTTGTATTCTATAAGGAGCATTTAGATAAGGCCTACAAAGATGCCACTCATAAATTGTTTAGTGAAGACTTTAAGGTCATACTCAAATTCAAGAGAGCCCCACCACCTTCGGTTCTATAAACTATTAAAATTAAAATCTTACAAATGATAAAGTTTTTTTATCAATTTTTATTGAAATTCATTCTCATGATAGTATAAAGTATAAGTCACTCTACTAATTATTGTTTAGGCGGCGGGTTAGCCGTTGTTGGTGGACGAGGTCTATTCTTCATCGGACGTCCGATAGACTTGTTTGATGGTTTCCGCATCAAGTGACGTCTTCTAATGTTGTTGTTGTTACTATTGTTGTTGTTATTCTGTGAACCTTGCTGCTGGGTTTGTTGTTGTGGTTGTTGTTGTTGTTGCTGATGATGCATTGAGACAGAAGTTGGTTGGCTCACGTGCTCAGTAGCTGTATGTTTGGTAGCATTTGCTTGAACAGAAGCTGACGGTGGATGGGCATTTCTAACCATGTTGGCCCAAGTTTTGGGTTCGTTGGAGGGTTGAGGTCGGGACGTTGCAACTGGAGGTGTAGGCTGATTGGTGACAACTGGATTAGCTGAGCTGTTAGAAGCTGTAGTTTGCGGATTGTCAGCTGCCGACTTGCCGTTCTCAGTTACTTTTTCAGACGTTTCATTTTTCTTATCTGTGTTACCCGTTCCATTGGATACAACTTTCGAATTACCCAAATTTCGTTTGAACTCATTCTCGATTGATGGTTTATTCAACTTAGCCTCTTCGAGATCGTTAGCAAGCCTCTCAACCTCTTCGACATTTCTAACAACAACATCTGCGGGCCTTCTTCTATTTTGGGTATTGTCGGTTACTGGCCCGTTTGAATCGCCAATGTGTGTGTTGCCATGTGTTTGTTTCAATTCAATTTTGTTTGGTTCGCTACTACCATTTGTACTATCAATGGAAGTGTTAGCATGAATGCTAACTGTATCATCCTCAAATTCGCTGTCAGGTCCATCGTCTTGATATCTGAAGATGCTATTCAAAACAAAAAATTTTTGGTTATGCGATGAGCTATTATTTTCACCCAAATTAACACCACGACGATCAGCAGGCCCCGTTCTGGAATGCTGCGATTCCCCATCTTGGCGCGACTCGTCTGGGCTTGGAGCTAGCACAAAAGTTTGCAAAAATCTTCGCATGGGCTTTCCATTGTTAGATAATTCGCCGATAACCTGAATGACCAAGCCACCAGCTAGTGTCTCAAGACAATCGATTTGCTTGATCTTGGCCCGGCAGTCATTCAATTTAAGATCCTCCATTTTTCTCTTGATCTTCTCGCGACCCACTACTGGCTCAGTATAATGTTCGTTGGCCATCTCTATGGTGCCGTGGATAAATGTTGAATCTTGTGAGTAGAAGTTATGAATATAACAAGGCGCTTTATTAAGTAAGGTATAATATTGTTTCACAAAGGTAGAGGCAATACTTAGTTCTTGGCCGACAAGATTAGTTGAGACATTAGAGGTGGTGAATGACGCCATGCTTTCGATCAATGATGAAATTTTTACTGTTTATATGGGTGTCTATGTTTGCTTGTGTTCTAGATTTGGTTTTAGCTTTGACTTCGAAGGCTTTAAGGGACCAATCTTGGATGAATTTCTTTTGGGGAAATTTCAATCGTTTAATATTTAATTTATAAAATATGTTTATTATAATGTTTCTATTGATTCAATTTTTACCTCCTGCCTATTGTTGAAAAAAGGAGCGAACGAGGAAAATTATGCATTGTATGCTGTGTATGCTTGTGTTGTCAACGCGCCCCGGCATACGCCACCTAGCGTTGATCTCATAGAACGCGTGAAAGCGTGTAATACATTTAATACAGAAATACATTTGTAAGAGCCCAGTTTACACACGCGGGCAGGATCTAAAAACTTGCAACTTGGTTAAATTTTAGTCTGCAGTGTAAGTTCAAAATTGGAAACATAATTCATCATATTGAGACTAGAAGCTTATTTCGGCCGATATTTAAATTCAATCTCAATAAATTTTTGCCCGACACAAAAAACGCCAAGATGACGATTAGCAAAAATAGTAAAATGATACAATATATCAATTATAGAATGAAGGTCCAATTACAAGACAATAGAAATTTAATTGGAACAATGAAGGGATTTGATCAACATATGAACCTAGTTCTCGCTGATTGCGAAGAAATCAGGCGGATCAAGGATCGTGATGAGAAGAGAATTCTAGGGTTTGTAATGCTCCGAGGTGAGCATGTTGTATCACTAAGTGTTGAAGGCCCACCACATCAAGAAGATGACAGAAGTATTCCAAGAGGATTGCCAACTCCAGCTGTGCCCATGGGAGCCCCAAGGTATTAAAGACAAATCGATAATTGCTCACTATATTGGCATCAAAACTGCATCAAGATTACCTCACATAGTATCTCATGTCCGGTGAGAATGTATATATCAGATTCATTAGAATTGGATGTCAGAAGTCTACTTTCCAAGACAATTGTTTCATCATTACCGAGAACCCGATACAATCTAGAGGGGTCGTTTATCTCTTGAACCATTTCATCTGTCTTGAAGCTCCGTCCTTGTAGACCGTGGTCGTGGAAGGCTAAAAACTGAGTCAGAGAGACAGACTGAAATCAATGTGTGATAAAACAACAGTTAGTAAAAAAATGTAAATACAAGCAATTTGTAAACATCAAATCAATTGAATAAACCACAAACTTACCAAGAGACTTAATATCAAAGTTGAACTTGAGCTTCTGCGACTTCCCAAATGATTTTGTAATTACCATTTAAATCAACCAGATGAATTGTTCTGTCGTAGCAAACTAATATTGTATTCTTGTCTAATTGTCTAACACAGATTAAAATTGAGTTGGTCTTGGCAGGGTATGATTGTACTACTGAAATCTTCATCGCCATACATATTAGTGGATTGAATTCAAATTAATCAAATCCAATTTTAGAGATATGTAGTCAGATGATGCCCTTACGCCTACACACAATATGGGATACTCGTGCTCTGGGTGTTGTTATCATCTCAAATGTAGTTAAATTCGGAGGTATGTATATCTGGTATTGCTTCAGAAGCATAAATTTGTTCATTGGATTATACCATTGCATCAAAAATATACCATTCTGTATTGCTCCACATAAATATTTATAACTGTTGTAAGGATTTCTTCCAACACAACAAGCTATGCAGCCTTTGGTCTCTGATACTTTGGTTGAAGCTGTAAATTTACGTGGTACAAACTTTTCTGGTATCTTATTGATCATTGAGTCGACCTGAAGGCCGAAACGATTGTGCGCAGCTTTAACATTGCTGTTATGGAGATTAACTAGATCATGTCGATATAAATGAGTAACAGATTTACCAGAAATACTCATCAAGACATCTTTGATAACGAACATCCATGTAGTTCGACGAGTGGAAAATTGGTCCATACAGGCATCAGCTATTTCATTCAAATTTTAATGTGTATATTCCTTCATCGCATCCTAGCAGAATGTGCTGATCTCTAGTATCGGGATGAATCCAAGAGACAGCACAATTGACCCTAATTGGACAACCATTGAATACTTTAACTAAAGCATGCACCATTAAAACTCTCGGAGTTGGGGGCAAGCCATTGGCTAATGTTCTACTGTTTATTGTCTGCAATACTAACTTGACCGGTTTTTTGCGGTGGAATATTTCGATTGAGGGGGTGGTGGTGGGTGGTGGAAGGTTAGGCGGAGGTGGGAGATTGAATTTTCCTGGTGGTTCGAGGCAATTCGTGCTATAGAGTTGCGTTGGGGTTTGGTATTGCATATCGTTGTGTCATCCGTTGAATAAGAACTAACTAGACCGACAGTCGTGACAGGTCTTTTTCTATCTTTTCGCCGAGGAGGCACTTCAGGCGGTTTATCTTCTGGTTCTGTGGGAATTGGAACCTCTTAAATCATCATCATTGGCCGTAAAGCTTGAGAGAGCTGGCCTCAGCGGAGATCGGATGTTCACACTTTCAAGTTGTAAGTCAGATTTTAATTCCTCTGGTGAAACAAGCTCCATTTCCAGACTTGGCGGCGATGCTGTCGCTTGGTGTAGGCTTGGCTGAAGGTATCTTTATTGGTATATCCATTAACATCTTTTCCTCTTCGATATCGGTCTCGAGAGGAAAATAACTAAATTCATTTTGCACTGGTTTGCGCGCGCTAATAAATCACGCATTAGTTGTTTTGGCATCTCTAAATTAACAAATGGATGTCAAGCAATCTATCTGCTGACGGCCGTCTTCTAGGGCTTCTGATCAGAGCAGACTTGACAAAATTTTTGTACTCTTCAGAGCATCTGTTCTTATCTTTTAGCGTGGGAGGTTTTGAAATTCGATCTGGACATGACGTTTAAAGCTTTCATTGGGTGCATGTCGAACATTGGAGGCTGAAGTTCATAAAGTTCAATTGCAGTTATACCTACTGACCAAATATCGCATTGTTGGTTTGTAACCACCTTTTCGCTCAACAGCTGCCACTTCCGGGGCCATCCAATAAGGGGAACCAATGAAAGATTTTCTCTTTCGCATGGTAGCTGTTATTTGAGCCGAAACACCGAAGTCTGCCAACTTTACATCACCATTTGTGGTAAGCAAAATGTTAGCCCCTTTGATATCGCGATGCATCATATTCAAGGAGTGCAAATAACTGAGACCTTTTAGTGTCTCTCGGCAAACTAGGGATATTTGTGGTTCGCTTAAGGGTCCAGTAACGTGGTAAATGTCTTGCAAAGACCCGCCACCACAAAATTCCATGCAAATCCACAACTTTATCTCGTCTTAGATAACTACCATAAAATGCGACAATGTTTGGATGATGGCAACTCTTCATCATGAGTATCTCTTGTTGTATGATCGAAAAATTATCACCAGGTTCTAATTTGATTATTTTCACCGCTGCCACTCGACCCGATTTGACATCTTTAGCCTATGTAAACGTCACCATAGGTTCCAGATCCAACTGTTACAATTAATTCAAATACACCTGATGGATCTGATAGGGAATTGAGATCGAAGGATTGACGGGTTGAAGTTGAGGCCATGGTGAAAGTTATTAATATTTTTGAGATGTTTGCTTCAATTCGTTAAACAACTAATTGGATGTTACAGTTTTAATAATATTGATAGTTACATAAACAACGACATCCTATCTTTTTTTGTTATTTCTGATTGGGTTTTGAGACGATACTATTTGTTCCATGAATCCAGAGCCTAGCAAGTTAGATAAATATGAGCCATGTTAAAAAAGAATGATACAAGAGATTTGAGCGGAATTTATTCTAACAGGTAACACAAATTGGAGTCAATGTTTAACTGTTAATCCATCAATATAAAATCCATATTTTTCTTCTCGTTGGTTTTCTGTTTACAATTATGAACGATACAAATGTAGATCATTTGTCGGATAAATGCTCCTCATTGTGTGCAACTTGTAGGTATTTATTTATTTTAAATGTATTAATAACAACATCGAGTTGTGGCACAGTCGGGCGCTCGCCTACTTGCACATGCGTCTAAAGGCCAAAATTATGGCTTGCCAATATCGTTGTTGAAACTTGGAACGAAAAGAAATCTTGGATCTTGCTGACATTCAAAAATTCAGCACTATAGACAATAGGGTTGACATATCAGACCTGCTGAAAGTTCTAAAATCATCATTGATTTGTTGAGAAGTTGATAACAATAGAGAAAAAGAGAGTGGTGAATGTCTAAAATTTTTATAAAAATACAAAAAAGCTTTGAGCCGTGAGCGACTTGAACGCCCAACCTTTGGATCTGGAGTCCACTGCGCTACCAATTGCGCCAACGGCCCAAGTATTGATAAGCTTTCTGCGGTGAAGTGTGATACCAATCTGGTTGGTTTTCGGTAAATTCTAAATCTAATCTTGGCTGGCAATTTATCAATTAGTTCTCATATGAAACAAATAATATCAAGAAATTCCGTTCAGATTTTTTCTCTATCATTAAAAAATAGCACAAGATAATCCAACATTTATTTGACATCTCTACATTGAATATTCTTTTTAATTTTTAAAACTTCTACTATCTAACCTTTAGTTCGGGGTACTCTGAATCTCATAAACTCGGGAAAAACAACTCTATTTACGTATTGGCTGAAGGAGATACATGTAGTTGCAGCTGTCAGAAGTTGGAGGCTAAACATTGACCAGTCATATGAAGGTATACCGACCATGTGATTTGTACCTAAATGCAGGGCGACAAGTAGGCATTGCAAAGCCGTATTGCATTAGAAATAATTGTTGGTTTGAATCCAAGAGTTGGGTGGTTCTTGAAGTCAAAATATTTTCTAAGACCAGGTTTTTCTTTAAAGCCCTTAATACCTTATCACAGAGCCACCAGTTAATATGATAAGATCTCTCATGATGAATCCTTTAATCAACCAGAGTGGCATAAGTTCGACATTATACATGGCCACAAAACACGTGGTTAGAAATAGCTAATCCGCTATTGGATCTAGAACTTCACCCAAGTCACTAGCTTGATTGAATTGCCTAGCTATAAATCCCATCTAAGAGATCAGTTGTTGCGGCCAAAGGCAAAACAAGCGAGGGCTTTGTGAATTCATACCATTCCATATGAAATATCCGATAGCTGGGGTATGTAGCAATTCTCGAGCAGGTCAGGATATTTGGGACTGTGAAAATTGACTTGCGAGAATTCCTGTACTCTTGGTTCAACTTTTCCTTAAACTTCTCATTGGCGAAGATGGTTTGGACGTTTGGTGACGAACAGTCACGATTAGTAGTAGCACTATTTGTAGCTAAACATCTGATTGTCGAATTACTGATAATGCGAATAGACATCAAGCGATGCACGGTGGCCAGCATCGTTGGATATTTTCTGAAATTATTTGATTGCTTTGAATAATTGTTTGTTAATTACGATTTTGATGAAGCTCATTATGATTGAATACTGTAAGAAATCAATTGATAGAGACATTATGAACTCTATTGGTGTTGAATCAAGTACACGAAGAATGTTCACAATAATGTTAATGTTGATGCACAAAAAAGCATTTCTCACTGGAGCACCATGTGACATGTCTATTCCAAAAAGCATAAAGCTAAGAAAATAAAATACTTGTCTCATTCAATCATGGTTTGCTTAGGTTTAGTAATAAAAAACATATTAAAGTTCAAACCAATCCCATTTTCATCGATCTATAAGTAATGAAACCGCTAATTAGAATTGAAAATATTAAAAAGAATGGGACATAACTCTTGGTAGAACTGACGATGAAACAGCTTACACAGTGAAAGTTGAATGATAGCAACTTAAAAACTCCACTCCAAAATCTTCTAAAGATAAAAGATTTAACACTAGCTTTAGCCATAGCAAATGAATGGAAAAGCAAGGCAGGTCAAAAGAAATTGAACTTAAAAACTATGCATTTGACAACTATTGCCTATTGAAGCAATCGACAATCCTTTCAATGAATCAAAGGATGTCGTTGTCAATTCTATCATAGAATATCTCAAATTCGACACCGTGAGATTTCGGGATGTTGATCAAGAAGATTTGTTGGCCAGGCAATCAAGCATTGGGATCCAGTGATCGGATGGTTTGAGAACAAGTTCGAGTGCCACCTTCCAATAGAATATGGAGATATAACAAGCACAGGCTCATTACCTAAAAGTACTCATGAAACAATAGCTAGAAATTTACAATCACATGGTAGATGGCCCTCTAGTAGGGATAAAGTTCATGACCCAAAATCTCAAATCTTACGTTTTGGACTACATGCTAACAGAGAGATTTCTTAAAGTCGAAGATGCTGTAGATTTAGCTAGACTCGAGACAAGATACCAAACAGAGAAGTGGTCTAGGGTTAGAATGGGAACACGACCTTGATGAACAATGCTCCAAAGCTCGTGTAGCAGCGGGGTATCTTTATTCTATCACTTATCTCTTTAGACATAGAACGTCTTAAATATTCTTGTTGTAATCGTCGCTCTACAATAAGGACAACTGAATAACCTTTGCGCACATGATAAAACATGACTATGAGTGGCCGCAAGGTAAAAATACCAATTCTATAGAATTTGTGTAACAAATTTTACATATCCCGTTCAGATTACTACTCGACGAGTTATTATGATTGCTCGAATTACTACTACTCATGGGGCTATGCCTAGTCTGACTCTCAACAGAACAATTATCATATGCCGGCGTATGATGATTAATATTGTTTTGAATTATTAGGGGTTGTTGATTAGTTTGATTGAGTTCTTCTTCTTCTTGTTGTTGCTCAGGATCGTTTCCATAATTATAGTTAAATTGATCTAAATTATTGATTGACGATGATTTGCAATTTCATCGTTTAGTTGCTCTGTATCTAGCATCATTTCGGTGGGGAATTTTGATACATTCCACAAACATCATATGGTCGTGTCTCTTTGGTCCAGGAAATGGATCCTCACCAAGAGGTTCATTGCCTACTTCGCCCCCACTAATAAATGGGCAAGTTGTAAAATGTCTTGCAAGCTCCGACATCGGGTCATCATCTCGGTCCCATCTGCACCACTTGACCTCGACAGAATGCACAATGAACATTATCTCCATTGAAAGCATAAAAAAATCCAGCTTTTGCCAATTTCTTTATGTCTACATAATCTTTTGGCCAAGGTGGGTTCATTTGGAAGGTCTTGAGACGATTACTCTCTTTTCTCATGAGCTCATACATCCTTTCAGTTTGCTCATCCCATGGTTGTATGAGTTTCTGATAATTGATTATTAATAGAAAAAAGATCTCCGAATTAAGGATTTATTTGCCATTTATATGGATTAATTAATGATATATGTTTTCATAATATTCATTTTAGTGAGAAATTAGCGCAATGGTTGTAGTCTGCTCAATGAAACTCATTGGCACAGTGCTGGCTAAACTTTTGGCGCTGCGACTGTAAAGTCAACATAGAATACACAAGCCGCTCAACAGTAGGGACCGTTGTCGCTCCCCCTGCCACTGCTTTGTGCATAAAACTTATTCGCAGTATATTCGCGCTTTGGCCTTGTATGTTAAAAGACATCTTTGCCTTCTATTGGTTCATCTAATCAGTAATCACGTCCTGCTTGTTGATTCTAATGGACCCATTCTAAAGATATTATGGTTGAGGTCTTGATATTTTCATCATCAAAACAAATACGAATGTTCAAATTATACTCTAGCCTCTATTAGATTGAGAGCCCGTTCCATAAAATGATAATGGGCTATCGAAAAGCAAGCAGAATTTTATTGAACAATCATCGAATTCTAGCCTATTGCGGCCTCATTCTCATAGGCTCTTTATTGAGCCTTCCAGAGGATTACAAGGTAGATAAGCAGAATATTATGAATCAATGGTTTGTCAAGATAGGTTGGTTCTGGACAAATGCACTGCTTTTTCCCTTGTTATTTATCACAATTAAAATTGACGATAAAGAAACAGTATCACAAGCAATACTTAGAATTGTTACAAGTTCCATTCTCTGGTATACATCTGTAAATTTATTCCAATATATCGATATGGCCATAGGTTATGATATTTCAGGCCATACGTTTTTGTTAATTTTTTCCAATCTGGTTATATGCAAGCGAATTGAGACTTTTAGATACTAAAAATAGACTCAACGGCAATGAGAAAAGGAGCTCGAATGACAAAAATTATAATCAAGTAAATGGTGCACATATTTCGAAATTATCTCTATTAATATTAAGTGTTTTATGGGATTTTATGCTATTACAAACAACATTGTATTACCACACTGTACTACAAAAGACGATTGCGGCGAGCTGGGCAATTGCGTCTTGGTACGTATTGCACATATTTTTCTATCATAAATCTCATTTGGATTCAGCGGGGTTTGAGGGAGAGCTCGTCGTTCGTGAAAACGAGCACATGTTAGTAAATTCTTGAATTAAAGCAGAATTGTTTCGCCAAGACGTGAGACCGCCTTAACAAGTGTTAGAAAAACTCGATCCTCCAATTTCGGGTCTCTGATTAAACTTGAAAAGTAAACAATTTGTTCTGAAGCATCGAAAAGGGAATCGAAAAATTCATCAGCAACTTCTCTTTTCAAAGCATCAGAGGCTTCAGACAGATCATTCCGCAACTTATTAGTTATCTTCTCAACAGCCTCGCGCAAATTTTCGTCCATTTCAAGTCCCTCCATGTCCGCCCTCAATTCATCTAAAACTTTATTCTGTAAAGCAAAAGTAACAGCTTTTCAAGAACGTCCAGTGTTAGTTCGAAGTCTCAGTTTGTAAATCGATTAGAAAGGTGTGACAGTATTGTTTTAATTCAATTACTTACCTGATTGTTCTACAATCATTTGCCAACAAGCTGCTTCAGCCTCCTCTTGATCTATCGCATTTGTAGTTTCATTGGCCTCATTTTTAACTAACTCTCCGGCCCGTTCGTCTTTGATTGGTAACTCACCTTCGTAAGTGAATACTTTGTTAAGATTTATCGAAGGGACGGCGGTAGCAATTTGGCAGCTCAACGATGCAATGATGAATACCAAAATTGTGTAATGCATGATTATCGAGCTTGTTTGAACGTTTTATCTATCGGGACATTAAACTAGTCTTGCTAAAAAATTGTTTGAATCCAAAACTACGGCAAATCACCTCATTTATATATGCGATTTGATTATTGCCTAAACCATCCATCATCTAGGAAAAATTCAAACTGTTGTCTATGATAATCAAGCAATATCGGAACATGATTTATTGGATAATTTTATACACAAAATTGTACAGGATTAGTCAATTTTAACCGTAACATGAAATTTGCAAGTCATTGTAGTTAGCAAATTAATGTTCAAAATAGACCAAAAATCAGATGTCTGCCAAGCGAGACGATTCAAATCGAATTCTGATTACAATTTTTAAGGCAAAATTCAATCCCTTTAATGAAATGATAATTCATTCGATGCATAATGTTGGTATTAGCACTTACATTATATTTGTTGGAAACAAATATAATTCTACAATAGAACTTTGTTGACATATTGGAGATAGCTTACAATTTTGTGTTTACTATTTCATGTTTTGTACCAATATATAATAAATGTTTGAGCTTGAACTCAAAGCCTTGAAGTCAAAGCTAATTGATTCTAACAGCACCAGGTAACTTTTTGGGAAAAAGCGCGAAAAGTTACATTTTTGGCGCGCAGATTAACAAGATCGAGATGTTGCCCATTCATTGATACTAATCTCTCTATCTCGTCACGAGATTCTCGTGAGATCAACAATTCCATCATTTCAAGAGCGCGAACGGCTAAAGACTCGGGAAATTTGATCTTGAAAAATTGTATCTTTAGGCATGAACGCACACATCTTTTCTTCCTTAAACCCCTCCTGCTTCTTTTAATGGATTGAAAAAAGCGTGCCACATCTGTAATGCATAAATAAAGTTTGCACGTTTAAACGCGTGAGAATGAACTGTTCAAACAAGTCGTACTTTGTTTACAATACTTTGTCATCATCAAATATTTATTGTCAACAGTGTATAATTTTATTTGCTTGCTAGATTCAATGGTGATGTTATCAATAAAAACGTAAAGACTATTCATATTTGTAATCTGAATCTGTAGATACAATATCAGCAGACTAAAGTATGGCCATCAATACAAGACTAAATAGTCAGTCTAACTGCAAACCAAGTCCTCAAATTATTAAACAAATTGATCAAGATTCAATAAAGTTTATAGCCGCCGGTGAGAAGATATGCGATATTAGAACTGCCATACGAGAATTGATTGAGAATTCTATAGACGCGGGCGCAAAGAATATTGAAATTAGACTCGCACGCTTTGGTATAGAATGTATTGAAGTTGAAGACAATGGTGCTGGTATAGATGAGGAGAATTTCAAAAGTATAGGCATTAGATATCACACATCGAAAATAATTGATTATACGAAACTATTGGATTCACTGGAGACTTTTGGCTTTCGAGGCGAAGCTTTGAGTTGCTTATGTAATATAGCGAATGTCACCATAATAACTAAATCACGCAGTAGTCCAACAGGTTCTAGACTCACATTCAGAAAAGACGGAACATTAGCCAAGTAGAACCTGTTGCTCGAGCTGATGGTACTACAGTTATTGTTAAAAATTTGTTTCTATTCATTGCCAGTCCGAAGACGTGAGTTAGAGTCTACTGCTAAAGCACACTATCAAAGAATAACTAAGCTCGTTTGGGAACAAGCGTTAGCAAGACCAAATATTAAATTTACTTTATGCCGAAAGAGTAATGTTAGGAAGGAAAGGGACTTTGCTCATGGTGGAACGACTTTAGAAGGATGCATTATAACTATTTATAGTATCAACACGTTAGAGTCATTGATGCCAATTAGACAGGCGGGTAAAATCAAGAAAGAAGCGGAGCCTCCGACCAATTCCAAATCATCAGATCATAAGTTGAACAACATCGATAAAGAAAGAATAGCTGCAACCAGCTCAACATATGAAAAGAACGGACACAATTTAGATAATGGTAACAAATCTACTTCTGTTTGTGATACTCAACCTGTAGCTATAGATTTTGAAACAACCATCGCACCAAGTCGCGACGAGTTCTTTAAACGTCCTCGTAAGTCGAAATTTGCTCGCGAACGACCAGAGTACACAATATATGGCTACATCTCGAAAGTTGGTTGTGGTCGCAACTCCACGGATTGCCAATTCACTTATATAAACAAAAAACTTGCGATATTCCGAATATTTCCAGACTGATTAACGAAATTTACAGAAATTTCTCTAAAAACCAATACCCTTTCTACTGCCTCTTCATCGAGGTTCAATCTTGGGCTGCCGATTTCAATGTGCCTGATAAAAGGTGCGTAATATTGCAAGAAGAAAAAAGACTTTGCGACATAATTGAAGAGTCCTTGAACCAATGTTTTCGCCTTGCGCACCAGCAATGCAAAAATCATGCCCAGTTGCACATATCCCCATTATGACACAAAAACAACATGGAGATAATATAAAAACATAATACTGATGCCATCAAACCAAGACCAAATCTTGAGTGTGCGAAACAAAGAATTGAGAAAGTATCCATCAATAATTCATCTGATGTAACTGAAAAACCAGCAACAACTGAAATTAGACAAGTAAATGATACTGTCGAGCAAAGGAGCGAACCTGTAAATTTGGAAGTTTTAAATAGAGTCGAAAGATTCGCAAAAGAACCAGCACCTGAACCAGTGATTGATGTAGCAGATGATGTGGACAACTGTCAGTACAAGCAGATTGTAAAGAAAGATCCAGATGGTAAACTTCAAGTTGAGATCACGCATTTTGAAGATTTACAGCTAGCGCTTGAGAGAGAACGTGCGCAAAGACGAACTGTTGCAGACTCGAAAGAGTTTACATTTGCAATTCATCCACAATTCAACACAGTTGCTGAACAAGAGCTCAAATTTAACTTGAACAAGACATCGTTCGAATCAATGCAAGTGTTGGGTCAATTCAATAGAGGATTCATAGTAGCTCGCTTGAATAAGCACCTATTCATCATCGACCAGCACGCAACAGATGAGCGAGCTAATTACGAAGATCAATTGGACAAGTCGCCATTAGTGAGACAGCCCATGGTTCACCAAAACCGTTGTACTTAAATTCAATTCAGGAAGATGCTGTTATAAATAATTTAGAGGCTTTTAAAAGAAGAGGGTTTGAGTTCTCAGTAGATGAGAGCAAATCAGCTGGCTTCCGAGTATTGCTAACTTCGACATCTATTTGTAAGGGCCAAGGTTTAGATGAGCATTTAACCAAGGAAGACGTTAACGAATTGATTGATGTGATATTAGAATCTCCAAACCATTTAGAAACGTATACTTTGAAGAAAGTTAGAAACGTAGCAGCTACACGTGCTTGCAGAAAGTCTGTGATGATTGGCGATAAGCTTAGTTGGAGTCAAATGATACAAATTGTTTCGAGAATGTCAACTTTACAAAATCCATGGATTTGCGCGCATAATCGGCCAACAATTCGTCATCTCATGGACACAGACTGGATGCAATAGTGATAGCGTTAACTCAATTTATAACTTATATATTTTTTGACAACGATCTCTTGCACATTTTTATGGGGTGAATTTTGTTTTCAAGCATTTTAATATTCACATAGTTAGATTAATAACATTGCATCCTTCAAATAGATTCAATATCTTTTATAGGATTATAAATATCTAAAGCAACTAAAATGTTTCCCAATTCTCGTTGAGCCTGAGTTCTAGAAGCGTACAAAGATTGAATGTAAAGCATGAAATGTTTCATGAAGGTGACATCATTAACAAATCTTGCACCTTGTCCCTTGAATAATATGGGTCCAACTAAGAAGTAGTACTCAAATATCATAACAATAATCTTGCTAATTGATTTACTCTCATCTAATTCCTCTAATAGAAGATTCGAAATCAGCTCACAGATATTGACTACAGATTTGCTTATACCAACTTCAGGATATTTGAGCTGGGGCGCATCGTAAGACAAATTGGTGAAATAATCTTCTGGAAGATGCGACTTTTGATTAGTTTTCCATTTGTTGAATTTAGATCTTCCTCAATTCTTGGACATGTTGTAAAATAATCTCATCATTAATTGCGCTCATGATTGAGATGAGATGAGATAGATAATATGTACAATAAAATTACGTTTCGCTGTAAATTTTGTTGTGGTTTCATCTGTGTCTATCATGTCGAGTCATTATTTATTTTATTTCACTCGTGTTCGATTCGTCGCACGATCGAGCACAGTGTCTGCTGCAAACACGATGCCGAATATAACAATATTAAATTCAGGAAATTTGAAAAGAATAACTCCAGTGCCTTTTATTGAAATGTTTCCACAAAGAACAAATTTAACATTTAGAATTTACTCAAAAATATCATTTAGAATTTAATATGAAGCCATTCGCCTTTATCTCCTTAGAGGAAGATGGGAAACCATGCGGCGTCTGCAAATCATAAGTATCAGTGTCCGTTTTGGATCAATCATTAACTATCATCATTATTATTCACGGATACTTTAATGAAGCATTCTACTTCAATTGCACAAAATTAAAGATTTCTATTAGAGATATTAATTACCTAAACTATCTGAGAACCAAAAAGTGGAATTTTACAACTATAGGCGATAACGTTAACATTCCAACATAATCATGACCAAAAAATTAAAATGGCAAGTCTTTCCTGGCCGGAATAGGTTCTTTTGTAATGGGCGCATCGTTATTGCCGAATCGCTATCATTATTCTACTTAACAATATTCTTGATATTTACAACTTGTGCGTTATTCTTCGTTTTTGACTGCCCATATATCTATAAGCACATTAGTCCAGCCATACCAATAGTAGCTGTAGTCTTGTTTACATTCACCATGTCTTGCTTCTTTCATACAGCCTTCTCAGATCCAGGTATAATACCTCGTGCCCGTCCAGATGAAGCGGCCTATACAGAACAATTTATAATTGATAACTATGACAATGGAACTCAGCAACGGACTAGGCCACCACCGAGAACTAAAGAAATATTTATCAACAATCAGCCAGTTAAAATCAAATACTGTTTTACTTGTCTAATGTTCAGGCCGCCTAGGGCATCTCACTGTAGTGTCTGTGATAATTGTGTTGATTGTTTTGATCACCACTGTCCTTGGGTTGGAAATTGTGTTGGTCGTAGGAACTACAGATACTTTTACATGTTCATTATATCATTTTCGCTATTATGCATCTACGTACTTGCTTGTAGTCTAACTCATTTGATATTAGTGTCAAAAGAAACAAATATTATTGAAGCTTGTAAAACATCGCCTGCCAGCGTATGTGTCTTCTTGATATGTTTTATTAGTGTTTGGTCGATATTAGGTTTAGCTGGTTTTCACACATTCTTGACAGCTGTCAATCTAACAACAAATGAGGATTTGAAAGGGATCTACAGCAGAGATTCTGGGATCAAAATCCCTACAGTGGTTCTTTGTTTGAAAACTGTCTTGGAACATTATGCACATCGACACCTATCAGGTAATAAGATTTCTTATCCTAATTAACTTCTTCTCTCAATATATTAACATTTATTAATTAAAATTTTAACAATCTCGTAACCATTTCTATAAAATTAGCCTTATTGACGCTCGAGGTGAAATCTCACATCAAGATTTAGGTAGAAACGATATCCCTCAATCAAATCATCATCATCAACATTTTAGGATGATGTCTCACAATGAGGTAATCAAAACCTCAGATGTTTAATTAGGAAAAACTAGTTGAAATGATATAAATAAATATCTATCAGTAAAATGATACCTTTGAAGTTTAATTTACATCTGAAACAAACTTTTTCTATCCCCATGGTTTCAATCGTAAATTTTCGTTCACACAAGAAGAACCTGTTGCAACTATTCCAAAGATATACCTCAATATCTTCGCCAAATTTGAATACACTCAACTCGGATGAGTTTATAGCCTTAGTGAAATCGTTAAAAGAGTTTTGGTTTTCTCTTGCAAGTCTATAAATCTGTATAGCCAATGCGTTGTCGTTTATACCGAGGAAATGATTCCAATATTGAATTGATCTTATCTATTATGATACGATAAGTATTTTGACCAATAATATCTGCGTTATTCTTTGCATCAGACTGAATATCTAATTGGTTGCTCTTGGACAACAATTTATCAATTGGCAACGAGGAATTGATAAGATCGTCGTGTGGAGATTCCAAGTTTCTAGAAATAAGAAGAGTTTGATTCTTGAGAACAGAATGGCCAATAGAAGAAGTTTTGGTTTCATTTGAACAACCATTTTTGGGCGACATGAAGTTTAACAAGGTGGTATTTTCTGAATCAATTCTGAGATTATCGACAGAATTGTTTTCGCTTTGGAGATTCATAATTTTCGCTGATTCATTAACATAATATCAGAATACAGAGGTTCAACAAGTCTCAGTGTGAATTGCGTCATTTGAGGTACATCTCGAATAGCTTTTGCCACTTCATAGTGACGCATTCCAACAGTTGATTCTGAGTTGATGGCAGCTATATGTTCGCCAGGCTTGATTAATTGTTCCAATGATTTCTCATCAGATTTTACCTTCTTAATGAAAGCTCTTCCATGTCCATTATCTGTAATTGTTAGTCCTAAATACTCTTGTGTTTTCATAATGCTCAAATCTTTGCTTGTACCACACATATGAACCACTATAAGATCTCCTAGAGATAAGTAATTGCCTAAAAGAGCGTCCATATTTTTAAAATTGTGGGTATTCAATGTGCAAAATAGAATCTGTTCAGGAAAGTTATGATTTGTTAGAATTATAGTTCATTAAATCAAAGTTCATTGAATGAAGATTCATTGTTTTACTTACTTCATCAATTGGAACTGAGAAAGTTTGGCTCACTCTTTCGTAAAGCTCTTTAATTGAATTAAAACCAGATAATTTCTTTATTTCATTCATGTGAGCCAATTTGCACTCAAACTCCATTCTAGACATCATTTTGAAATAAGAATATCCAAATATTAAGATTCACATTTAGTTTCAATCTAACTGTTTCAAATATATTCGAATTTGAATTCTATGAGATAGTGCTCGAGTATGATTTGATCTTTCGCAATGATGTCAATAGTTGAAATAATTTCTCTCGATTAGTCACTATGTTTGACAAAACTTAAAAATAATGATGATTGGAACAAGTGATTTAGCTTTTTGTTAAAAGTAAACTCGAGTTTTTTCTTCACTCACCACTTGCAACTTCCTTTCTTATCTAATACTCTCGATGTCAAGAAGAAATTAAAATTATCTTATTCAATCACACGCCTTCACAATGTAATCTTTTAATTTGTTGAATACAGATATGAAATTGGTTTCTTGTTGACGTAATACTCAATATTGAATAGGAGGAAGGAACTATTTCAATGGATCTTGAGAATCTGACAAGCCTTTCGACTACAACTACTATGCTTTTTAAATCACTACTCCTATTTACAGTTAGAGTCCACCCCACAACAACCAAACCAATTGAAATTTTGAGACTTTTACACACATAGCTTAATATTGTCTCAAAGTTGATAGTAATTTTAGTATACCGGTTTTGAGGTGAGGCTATCCTGTAGTTTGAAGACATTAGTCTTGCTTTGGTTGGTTAACATTTGTTAGTCTCGCCCAAAACTACCAACATACAAAAGCTACTTGTTGTTACTGATGTAGTTTTGAAAGTGGTATGATTTTCAAAAGGGCTTTAGCTAAGACAAGCTAAAGCCTTTTGTATTTCGCTCGGCTGCAACCAACGACATTTCAAAGAGCAACACACACTCTTGCTGAAGCTCATAACCCCTAACAGAAAAGAAAATCTTTTACCTGTATTGAGAGTGCAATTATTTCAACAACTGAAACCATGGCAAAGCTTTTCACACTATAATTTGAGTTGACAGTAGTTAGCTTAAAATCTCTCTATCTCTCTCCCTCTTATGATCCTTTGTTAAAAAATATATATACATCTCTTGTGAGTTGAAGGTAATGAGCTACCTCTTAGAATGGGACAACCCTACACCATATTCTGGGAAGCTGGGCACAGATTGTAAAAATAAGAACGAATTGATGCTTAAGCTCCTTGAGAATTTGATTTTTTTCCTCTACTTTCTTTTTGAGAAAGATCTGCAAAGTTTATGTTGACCGTTGCATTGACCACTCGAACGGGTATAAGGCTCAATGGCTCCAATGGCAGATTTCGATCTGACTATTCAGGTTGAGTTTCATTTAAAGATTTTCGTCAAACAACATGTAAAAATCTTGTTCTTTTGAAGGCTCTCACCAGAAGCAGGCCAATAGCCTCATTGGATTGATCAAAGAAGTTTTTCTGAAATCTTCACACTTGAAACTTACTATTATGCAATGAAAGATGTACAGATGTCTTTCAATTAAAGGTAGATATTGTAGAATTTGTTGGCTTCTTCAAGGGAAATTCATTTAATCAAGAAACTTAACAAGCTTTCAGATGTAAAGCTGATTTCCGGTATTTATATTTCATTAGAGCGGCCAATAGTTATCAAAGTGAAGCATGATAGATATTTATTTTTTGAGAAAAAAATTCACTTTTAGTGTTCAGTATCTATGGGCTGTGATATTTAACCAGAGGAAACAAATATGCTCGCAAAATGAACTAAATTCTGCTATGTCAAATTCAAGTAAACTGTTCGAGATTGATCGGAATTGACTGGTCGAAGCGGCTGATAGTTGATGACGTTCTCAAATAATTCATTTAGTTTTCTTTCATAGAAAACTAGCTTGCATTCAGACCAGACCACATAGATGGCTACACAATTTCAAGCCATAACCATCTTGACTGAATAGAAAGTTGTAAGATCTCATTTAGATCTTGAAAAGAATGAGCGGCTGACGCCATCTACTGTCTCCTAATATTCCTGTATTGAGTTGCTTCTGTGCTAACCAAAATGTATTTATTTCTAATTTAGTATTAACAAGTATATCTTCAACGTATTAATAACATCAAGTGTTTTTACAGTTTTGTTGAGAGCAGCAATAAATGAAGGCGCCGAGTCTCAAAAGTTTCTGCACTCTTAGATCAAGCGTACGACAAATGATGTACGAGCACAGCAGGCAGGGATGGGAAAATGGGGTGATTTTTCCCTGGTTGTCAATGCCCGCTTCACGCCTTTATCGTTTCTCGATATTGAGCGGCTTCACTTTAGTGGACAGTCGCTATAATGTAAAGTATACGCCCACATGACCTCCTCACTTACGCGGGTCTGTAGCCCGATTGGTACTTCCCGCAGCGGGCAGCATGCCCCCAGTACTTTTTCTCTACCGCACGTATGTCTCGTAACCCGATCTGTTGGCGTGAAGATTTTTAGATCTCGCCTACTCACTCATGTCGGTCAAACTCTGTGGGATGAATGCTGCGCATGCACCGTATCTGGGGTAATTCCCGCTCGCACATCGTGCGATTTCATACACCGATAAGAGAGCAGAAACTTCTGAGACGCGCTGTACTACTGTAGGAGCTTGCCATTGAGACAAATACAGTAGTGTAAAGGTAAAAATGGAATCTTGGAGACGGCAAGTGAACACACACACACTCAAGCGCACAGCAAGAAATGATTCGCAGTCACTCTGGATTTCTGTTCCTTGCTTCATGTCGCAACGCTGCAACAACCACCGCAAGCAATCCAACTTACTCTGGATCATCGTCATATAAAATTTAAGCAAGAATATTGTGTAGCAACTATACAAAATATAAAACTTACTACCTAGCTAGACGAAATCATAGTAAAAGTCTGGTCGAACTTGTACTAACTGACTGAGTTTAGCTTCAACTACCCAAAGAGGCAATCCAATGAAGTTGAATTGAAAGGTAGCAAGCGAGAGCACAGACTGGACATCATCTTCTTCTCCCCAATTAACATCAAACATCCCCTTGAATCGTAACTAGAAGTAGTAGTAGTTCATTAACCACATTCAACGGAGTGGACAACTGTCTGTCATTGCAGCCCACAAAGAGCAAGAGGGGTTGTGTTTTGATTGTAGAAGTAGTAGAATTTGGTAGTTGTAGTGGTTTTAGCACAGTATTTAGTTAGCTAAAGAGCAAAAGTAGGAGCAAACATTTTTAGGGGGCTGACATCAGTGTGCTGTTGGTAATAATTTTAGTCCTTAAATTTTAAGAGTATTTATTATGTAATTATATATTTGTACACACAAATATATACAGACACATTTATATTTATAATCAAAATACTACTTATATGTATTTATTGCACAGAAGAGGTCAGAGTCATCTGAGGGTAGCAAAAATACTACAATAACCAATTATTAATATTACTATTATTATCATCATCACTACAATTATATAGTTGGGGAGTTTTCATCATTTGAGTCAAGCACTGATTTGATCTACAGAATATTTTAGATTTAACTACATAAAGCCATAACTGTTAGAAATTTGCGACTGATCCAAACAAAAGGCATAAGGAAAATAAAAGCAAGAAAATATCGTGAAATAAAATTAGTTTATTATAATATTATTGTATGGCGAGATTATTAGGAGCGCAGCACTGCACTCTCACCTAACTGTAGTACTCTTTAGTTCAGATGCTTCATTTTGGATATTAGTTCTAAGTGTCCATCAACATCACACCTCACTCCTTCCTTCTCACTAGAAATAACTCAGAATTAAACCCTAAAAGTTGTCAAAGAATATATTTCTTGACAACTTAAACCTACCCAACCCTCAACGAAACAAACAACAATAACAAACAAATTCTGAAAAATATAGAACCATAATTTTTTGAGGCAAGTCCAGAATTATCTAAACCAACATAGACATGATGGCAGATATTAGCGAGAGCCAGAAACAGCATCTGGCACAGGTCCAAAACCCAATCCTCAGCCCATCAGCAATCACAACAACAACAATTGACGCAACAACCTCAACAATCTCAACAAATGTCAGAGAGTAATGGTCAGCTAGGGCTTACTATTAGACTTTTGATGCAAGGCAAAGAGGTTGGCAGCATAATTGGGAAGAAAGGTGATAATATTAAAAGATTTCGAGAAGTTAGTGGAGCTAAGATAAATGTATCAGATAGCTCTTGCCCAGATCGAATTGTAACATTAGCTGGAACATTAGATGAAGTCTATAATGCCTTCTCAATGATTTGTTCAAAGTTTGAGGAACAAATTTTGCAAGTTAATTCGGGACCTGGTGGAAATATCAACACAAGCTCAGCATCACCACTTTCTAATTCGAATCCTAGTAGCAATCTACTTATTGGAAACCAAGCAGCTTCTGTAATTGATCCTCTTTTTGGACTCCCATCTGCTGGCATTTTGAATAGTGCTCTCAAAGATAGTTCTTTAGCTGTAAAAGAGTCTGATTTGCTCACCATGAACAATAATAGCACAAGCACAATCAATAATAACAATATTAGTGCACCAAATAAAAATCTAACTTCTAATATTAAGAGTAATAATACAAGCAATAATGGCGCTTATCACCCTCTAGTTACGTTAAGACTCATCATACCAGCAAGTCAGTGTGGTTCACTAATTGGCCGCGGTGGTGCCAAGATTAAAGAGATTAGAGAATTAACAGGAGCTGCAATCCAAGTAGCTCCAGATGTCTTGCCAAGTTCCACGGAACGTGTTGTTACTATTAGCGGTAATGTTGAATCGTTGAGAAGTTGCGCATATCAGATTTGTATGATTATGGTCGAATCGCCGCCCAAAGGATACACTATACCATATCGCCCAAAGCCAGCGCTAAACCCAATGTTGCTTGCTGCCGCTTCTGCAGGTCAAGCAGCCGCTGCCTACAATCTACCTGGACAATTCGCTTTATCAGCTCATCCGGATGTAAATAGACTATTTGTAGCTAATAACCCATTGGCGGCAGCTTTTAACCCAACAGCTGCAAATTTAAGGGCTGCAGCAGCTTCTGGGCAAGCTGCTGCTGCACTTTCGGCAGTTGCATCACAATCAATAAGTAGCCATGAGATGGTTATTCCTAATGGTCTTATTGGTTGTGTCATTGGTAAGGGTGGTTCAAAGATCAATGAAATTAGACAATTATCTGGAGCAACTATCAAGATTTCTAATACTGAAGAGGGAACCAAAAATAGGACCGTGACTATAAATGGAGCGCCCGAGGCTATCAATTTAGCTCAATATTTAATAACTGCTAGGTAAGTATTGTTCACTTTTCAATTTTAGGATTCACATTATAAACACTACCACTAGTTGATTTATTTTTTACTCTCTCCTTCTCTCGAATAACGATTTTTCGAACAATACCTATACTCAAAGGGCATCATAGCTCATCATCTCTCTAAATTTTCTATTTGCGCAATTCAAAACTCCTCTCACTCAGATTATCCTAACCTTTTCTCATTAAACAATCCCCCTTATGCAAACAAATATCATCAACATCATGATCCAATCCAACAAAATCTACTACAACTCTCTCCTCTACTTACGCACAAACACATTTACCCTTTGATTACCACACAAAATGCCACCTGAAAATTCATTGAACAAATCTACCTCAATTTTCACCAACCGCCACCACCAAATTACACCACACATATTACCGAAATTACTATCTCTCGTGCGGCTTGAATCTTCCTTTGTGTGTTTGAACCCCAAAGTTGCAGTGGCCATCAGACCTTGCTTGAGAAACATCACCAAACCCTCTATTGCTAACAAGTCGGCGCGTAAGTTTGCTCCTTATTGAAAGAAACAATATGAACAGACCTTATTCATCATACTATTGAGGGCCTCTGCAATCATTACCCAACTAACTTAATTAATGCAACGTTGCATAATACCTTTAGAGACTAGTTGATTGGACAACCTTATAATACATTTAAGTGAATTATATCTAAGACCAGATTCATAATTTTAACATGACATAATATAAGCGCAACCAAATAACATAACCTGATGTAAGACAGAGACAATTGCATTCAATTCCTTTATGGTTGTGTATAGTAGTTTTTTACGAAAAACAGCCGTTAAAAACATTTAATTCTAATTCAACATGAGAATACAAGAGACTCTAAATATATTATGTCAGAATTTCCTACTTATTGGACCGAGCAAATCAATGGTGTAGATGTCCCTTACTAGTTCATCAGATTGTGTGAGGCAATCAAACTATGTGTGTTTGGTTAGGCTGACTGGTGTCCTGAGTTACCTATAGGGCTTTTGTAGATAGATTGCCATGCTTCTTGGACAAGAATTTGCGTATGGCTCAACATGTGCTGATATCTCAACCAATTCTGGATTGGCACAATATAAGTAGCAATAATATTATGTCATTAGATTTAGCCGGCCACCAAGCGAGAGATCTAGCCTCAAACTCACCCACACATATAATTAATCTATGATGGGGAAAGAATGACTTGTTTCCTAATACTATCCTATCGTGGCCCAAGATCTAAACTTTAATCCTAATACGAACTATGAGAGAACGATATTTTGAATTCGATTGCTCTTGAATTCAGTAGCATTTCTGTATTGCAATCTATAAATATGAATACAGTTATATATAATATTTATGTGGTGTGTGAATATATTAAATTAGCTCAATTACAAACCACTTTGAATTTCATTTATAATTCCCTCATTCTTGTAAACCATTTTCTCAGTATTTCGGTACATTTTTACTAGATTCAACGAATATCTAATTACCGTATACATCCTCTAACAGTATCTCCTTTTAAACCTATGACAGTCTTTACCAATGGACAAATTGAAGGCAATCAATCGAAAACCGAAACGTGATCATTGAGACTTATTTATTTATTTATATATCCACTCAAAGTATTCATGACTACCAAACTACCAGTTTTCCAAGGAAATTTCTCTCACATATACATACATTTTCACCCGAAGCAAGAATTAATTAATAGTGCAATGACCATTATCAGACGATCATGAGTCAATATATACATATATATATGATTATATATAAGTATGAATTTTCTGGTACTACTCAAAGTAACAGCAAAATCTCATTCAGACATTCCAGATACATTTGAATCCTTGGATTTCGGATGAGTTTTGTAAATTAGGAACGAAATTGTTGCTGCTCTTCCATAATATACATAGTATAACAATTGCCTTCTAAGAAAAGCTCTTGGCATCATTACTATCATACACCATGACAAAACTAATATTATTCGTGATTTTCATAAAAGACATGGATGGCAAAGCCAGGACAAAAATAATTAGTGACAAACCGACCGGAAAATCAGTATAGACACCAATGTAAACCTTATAACTAAATTCAAACCAACGTTTAAATAGATGTTAGTCTAGCAAGACTTCTCATGACCATTTGTTGACTGCGTTTCTCCTCATATCCTCTAAAAGAACTTATTACGACCGTCTGAATTTTCTTGTGGCGTAACGGAGTATTATTTGGGGCAACAAATGATTCACACGCACTGTTTTCTTTGCTTCTCATCCCATTCGCACACAAAAATTGTTAAACTCCAAGATTTGAATTCGAAAGATTCTCAGAAGCTGAATTGAAAAGTTGCTGAAATTGTGAGAGCATTTCAGCAACTCTTTCATTTCCCTCAGCAGATTATATCATTCTTCTGACTGAAGATTATATAGAGTTCGACTTATCGAGACGACGACTTGATTGCACTAAAATATGATTTTTGAATTCATCGCCAAACACTGATGATTTATTGCGATGGTTGCAAATTAAATGGATCACAAACGCCATCTTCTGTTTGTTTATTGTGCGTTTGATCAAAGTTGTAAACAATTGTATTTCACATCTACTATGCATAAATAAAATTTAAAGTTAGCAACAGAAAAGTCAAAATAAATACAACAGTTCGTTTTCTGGGGCCATGAAGTCTGCTTGACACCTTCGATATTTATATGGATTTGCATATATATTCTCCTCAATTAATTAAGAACTAATCAAAAACAAATAAATAGAAAACGATGCTAAGCCAACAAGCTGTCAACAGTTTTAATGGCCAGTCCAACTCAAGGTAAACAAGACAGATACACTTGTATTTGTTGCAGAATTAAACTTGAGTCAACCATTTTGCAACGGGCCCATTTCAAGACCGACTGGCATTTGTACAATTTGAAGAGAAGAATATGTAATCTGGATCCAATAGACTTGGATAAATTCAACGAAATCCAGACATCGGTTCCTGAAAACAATGACGATAATGAATCGTCAAATTTTTCTCTTCCATCACTCAGAGAATTGGAACTTGAAACACCGACTGAGGATGATACAGATGATGATTGGGAGTTTTTAGATCAAGATTATGATGATAATGAAATAGATGAGCTGTTGGCTAAAGCTGTCAAATCAGACGTTTGTTTGTTTTGTGATAAAAGAGTTCCAATATTGGAACAATATTGATCATATGAATTCACATCATGGATTCTTCATACCAGAGAGCAATACTTGATTGATCTAGAGGGTTTGATGGAGTATCTTGGCTTCAAAGTTGGCGCTGGTGCCACTTGCCTTTGGTGTGACAAACAATTCACAACTCTCCACGTGTAAGGCTTCACATGAATTGTAAAGACCATTGTAAAATATTATACGATCAAGAAAGGGCCGTCGGAGAGTTCAAAGAATTTTATGATTACTCGACGCAAGAGCAGATTTCAATGAAACCTCTCAATCAGATTGTTTTGCCAAGAAATATAGAGAAAGACGATCTAGCTACAATAAATCACTAATTGCCACATCATTCAACGATAACGAATCAAAACAACTTGCTGATAAAAAGAGAAACCAAGTTGGGGATTTATGTAGGGCTAAGAGTATCAAAAAGTTTGATTCATATCGCGCTAAGATACTTCTGAAAACCAGTACCTCAAATAACAACACAATGAGAGCTCGATTGAGATTACGAAATCCAATTTGAGAATCTTTATGCATACATCAGACACGACGAAAGTTTTACTCTCGACAAATTGTCAATGGATATGAAATTTTGAATAAATATAAATAGATACTTGATTGCCTAAAAACCATTTAATAAATGATAACCTGATAATCAGCATTCTAGTTTATTTGATGGATGGTGTTTTATCGAATTTTAAATTTTGCTCGCAGCGAAACCGATAGAAGAGTATGAAATGAGAGAAATGCAGTCCAGCTCATCGTATGGGACAACACGAGCCCAAGCGTCTAGGTTTCCAATTGGTAGTATTGTGTGAGCAGGTGGATCAAGGAACAATCTTAGCCTGTCGACTGAGTCTTATGATGATCCCCATTCAATAGTAGATTACTGTTGGCGATTATTGAGTGAACAAATTGACTCTTTATAAAGATGCTTGCCTGAGGAGGAGAGTCTTCATTCTGAAGATGAAATATTTGTTGCTCTCGCCCAATTGAAAAAAGTTCGTGATGTTCTCCAAGGCTCTCTCAGACTTGAGGATGAGCTTGAGTCTTCGTCAGGTGGTAGCATGAGTTGATTAGGATGAAAAAATTAATGTTTAAAATGTCAGCTCTCAAAACTATCTAGTTTTTCAGCATGTGTGTACTGCACTCAGTTTGTCCTCGGTTGCTGATTACGAAGCATAAATAAAGAACGTTTGTTTAGAAATCAATCGCAATCATACAATCTAGGTCGCGCAATACCTATGAGCCCTTCAATTAAGAACAAAATTTGTTTACTTAACAGCAATGCATGATGTTTACAAGTAGTGTTATCAAATAATTGAACACACATTTCAGAAAACATAATGCATTATGTTTTGATGAATTAGAAGTCGAGCAAGTATCTTCTTAATTACATTGATTAACTCAGCTTTATGAGCATAATTTATCTTTCTTTGCAAGTGAGCCATGAAAACATCGCGCAAGTTTGCAAATCTTCTGAATACCTTAGTTTGCTTTTTAATGGAGGCTAACATACTAGACAATTTATGCTACGTTACACAGCCAGCTGCTATATAAGGGTTAAATTGGATCGATGCTGATTGTATATTGTAGAAAGTACTTTTGTATACGTGATATATAAAATCATACATAACAATTCACGCGATTTTTTAGCAAGAGAAAGATCAATCCTTCTAGACGAGCAGTAATGGAGAAATCAACATTTAATATCTTCATTTTATTAATTTTGACTACATCAGGTAGTTTAATTAATGCTTCAGATCACATCCACAGAATGACTAGACAAGAGTTCAAGTTTGATAGACAAGCCCTTGTATCGTTGGCTTCCGAGTCAGAAGAGATACTATTAGAACCTCTTCTCAGATTCACAAGCGGCCTATTTCGGTCAGCTCGAGAAGACAAAAAGAACATGATAATGTCACCTTTCTCAATACATAGTGCATTGAACATGTTACTTCTGGGCGCAAGTCCGAGCAGTCAAACTGAAATGGAATTACATAATATCCTTGGATACTCTAAATTTAAAGGGTCGATTGATGTAGCTCATAAATCGTATTCAAAACTGTTCAATTTATTCAAAGAATTGAATGAAGCTGCGAAGTTGCAAAACAAAGAAGGAGATGAAGAGTCGGAGGGAAGGTTTTTCTCTAGAAGAGAGTCAAATAGTTTACCCAAGCTTGATATGTGGACTATGGCGATCACCAAAGATGATTTCACTCCATCGCCAGCTTATTTAGAAGATGCAGAGAAATATTACAACAGCTCTGTTAAACAAGTTCGGGGCGATAAACCACAAGAAACAAAGATGATTGTTGACGATATAAACAAATGGGCCAAAGAGATCGGTTTTGAGAAGGAAGTAATAAGTCAAAGCCAACTAGAAGAGGATTTCAAAATGATGCTTTTGAGCGCCATACAAATTAAGGCTTACTGGTTCGACGAATTTCAACAGCAATCAGTCGAGAATTATTTTCATAATTATGGTCTCAAGGATCAGCTGGTCAAAAATTCAACAGTTTTATCCCAAAGAGATCTACGTGGAAGATTTGTTGAGTTTTCCAAGCAAAATAACTCCAAGTATGTTCAATTGAAGGGAAGAATTCAATCAGCGCAACCAAATCTCTACAACGACTTGTCAGGTTTAGAGTTTCGCGTGATTGAAATACCTTTATATGGTAATGTGAGCTACACAATCTTCGAACCTTTGAGTAGTGGTTCTGGTGATGAGCTTGACAAATTAGAAGAGCAACTCTTGATGCTTGATCCGGACCGACAAACGAACTTGGCCAAAGCTTTCCAAGTACTCGATAGCAAAGAGGCTAAAACAACTATAAATACGCTTCGAATGCCTGCATTCAAGTTCGAGAATGAATTGAATTTAATACCTACATTGAAATCACTAGGTTTGAACAGAGTGTTCAGCCATAAGACCGCTGAACTATCAAAAGTCACAGCCGCAGCTAGAGGATTGTTCGTTGATAAAGTATCTCATCAAGCATTAATTGATGTTAACAAGATGGGCTTGAAAGCGGCTGGCCTGACAGGTATCCAGATTGTTCCAACTTCTCTATTTATATATCCAAACCCAATCAATTTAGAGGTCAAAAATCCATTCATGTTTGTAATCCGATTCAATAAGATGCCTCTATTTGTTGGTCGGTTAGTTCATCTTTGATGGATTTGGTAGAACCATCGAAAGATGATTGAGTTACATTATTCACTCCTCGTTAGGGGTTATAACGGTTAAAATTTCGTTGTTTTATTAAGAATATTTTCGGCGAACAAGAGCATCATTATCATACATAACATTTACTAAAATTCTAGTTGTTCAGTATTGTTCGGTAATGGTAATAAATATTCAACTGTAGTTATTCAGTAAATTTGATTGTGAATTAAATTAAATTGCTCGTGATTGCTGGACAGCTGTATTTATAAATGCAAATTAATAATTTTTCAAAATTGAACTAAAGGTGTTCGAGTGAAGATCCATGAGTGTAAACTTCAAATGCTCCTCATTGACTTAACGTCAAGCTACTCGCTTATTGCGTACCCCAAATCACGAGGTATAATATTTTCGACCAATTGTTGACGCGCATTCACAGATTGTGTGATCATATAAAAATGAACAACTTGGAAGTAAGTCGATCACCGTAACCTTTCAACAATACAAATCACTATAAATAGTGATTCAATCTCGATCAAAATTTGAATTCTGAACTACAAGTTAATTAAAGTACTTGAACAGTAAATGAACAAAAGGTATTGAGGCATTAGAACCAACTGTTGATTCCGTTCAAATGATACATTTGGCGACTAAAGTAATGTACATGACAGAATTAAGCAATTTTTATAGTGCTCAATCATAACGATTTTCTGAAATTGTTCAAAAGTATTCTTGTCTAATGGCAAGCAGAATGTTATCAAGTGCTAGCTTAGATATTCGTTATTTTGTTACAACTTAACCTTCAAATGTAAATTTTTTATAATAGACTAAACATCTTTGAAATTGTTTTTGAATAGATCTTGTAGTTTACAACCTGCAAAATTAGTTATTCATTCTCTCAATAAGAGCTTGATATGTTACATCAATTATTTGTTCCGTGAATCGCGTTACATCACGACAAATTTCAGAATTAGTCATCCAAACTTTCATGAAGTTATCAGATTCCAACTCAGCCAACATCTCACTATCAAATTTGCAGACATTGAATAGATCCATCCAAGGGCCGAGTTTGATTTTAACGTTTTCACACAATTTTGTTAATGAATTGTCAAATTTTCTTTCGTAAGCATACTTATCCATTGAATCATTTGATGGATAAGTATCGTCATCTCCTATGAAAGAACAACACGCCTCTTATAGCATTCTGCTCCGGTATTGACAAATAAGGCTTCTCTATTTCCTCACCAAGATTATTTGTCTCTAAAATTGATTTCTTCAAACGGTAAATCTCCTTCAATTCGCCGTCAGAAAACTTCCTAATATCTCTCTCGAGAATTGATTTGCATAATTTAAATTGTTCTATCTTGTAATAATTCAGATACTGAAGGATGTTCCTTTTGTTAGATTGGCGCTTAGTATAATACTCCAATCTCTTAAAATACTCTGCATAACACTTATCTTCTTTGAGATTGCTAACTTCAATTAAGGATTTTATTTTACTTTCACTAATCTCTCTAGAAATATGTCTATTGGAACTTTTCAAGAGCTTAAGCATCTCAGGTGGTTCTATTGATTCCGCTCCATCGAAACTACCGTTGCCAGATGCCGCAACCGCAATGCCAGGGAGGATTACTGCAATAAGAGTGCAAAATCTCATTATTATCGATTGTCGTTGCTTATCAATTGACTTGATGGCTAATTATTGTATATAGCGTTCGTCTGGTAGACTCGTGCTATCCGAAAAGAAAACGCAACAGGTGGCATTACAGGATTTGGATTTTCTAAATTTAGAAAAGGCTCAGCTCAACTATCAATCGAATGCTAGAGGAACATGACGTTCTCCGTCTCAACCAGATTATATTGCCGAAAGTCATACATCAAAATCAAAAATCTCTATTGATTAATTTTGTGATTTTGCAGATCAAAATTAATTATAAAACAAGTCATGACTTGTAGTTGAAGTTTATTATTTATCTTGAACAATTTCTTAGTTTGTAAATGAAGATAGAATGCATTATCATCATTCTGCGGAATGCGGCCTTAAAGTGAGCAGTTTGGTTGAAGTTAAGTATACATTGTTTAAAACTTAACTAGTGCTAATCACTTGTAAATTGGCATTGCTAGGATTGACAAATACTCTCGAGCGCGACACGCCCATAGGAACGCACAGTCGGCGGTTTCCCGCGCACAAGTGTATCGGGAGTCCCGATTCGGACTGGAGGGCTGGGTCGCTCATCCCATCAGTGTGCAACGCTATGCCTGTTTTTTGTTTACGATGACGGCAGAAAATGTTTTGTAAACGACAACAAAGAGTTTTGGAAAACCTGTTAGTAATGATTGCTATGAACTAAAAAAACAATAATAAATGTTCTGAGAAAGTTATCATGTCATCGGAGAACAGAAAAACAAGTAGTAGTGTGTTGACTTGTAATTCTAAGCCAGATGAAGATTTAACAAGTGTTGAGAATAAAGCTTAAAGCGTAAGTTAAGAGCTAACATAACTATTTACCAAGCTCGTTTATCATATCAAAACTTCCACCAATTATTTGATGGCTTGATAAGAACTTGAGCGCATATACTAAAACTAATTTTTGTGTTACAGTACTTACTCAAGCGTCCTGTGTGACCTTTTATTAATACCAGTAGTGATCGATGTGATTTTCAACAAAATCTCCTAAATAAACGATAAACCTCTTGAGAATACAATAGCTCTGATACAATTAAAAATTTTTATTATTGAAATTATTTTTCATATTAACAACGGAGCAATTATTGATGTAACAGAAATTAAATAAATTCATTGCTTACAAAAATGATTAGCATTGCCACCCTGGCTTCCATGACATTATTGGTAATTTTTGGATTCTCATTGGTGAGTTCTGATCCAAATTTTGGAGGAGAAAATGTTTGTAACAAAACAATTTCTGTTAAAAGAACAAAATTGTAAAGTATACAAGTCATAAGCACTTGGTTGAATGTGTCAAAATTCAAATTTCTAATCCATATCAATACCATCATAATACTTCAACACCTAATCTCAGGGTTAAAGAACCTGTGGAGTACAAAATCAAGTACCAAGCATTATGTGTATTAATTCCATGCACTAAAACTAGAAGTGAAAATAGAACCGATACCAAAATCAAAACAGTGTTTGAAGATGTCCAAGTGGCCACCTGCTGCCCAGGTTATTCCGAAATGCCGAATGGACAATGTGCACCAGTTTGCTCCAATCCTTGTCACATGGGCAGATGCGTTAAACCAAATATTTGCAAAATGTGATCCTGAGCCAACCCAATGGTCACCCGGGTTTGTTGGATCTTCTTGCACTAGATTCACTTGTCTTGCTGTCGATCGTTGGGGTCAAAATTGTGATAGAGAATGCAATTGTCCAGCAACTTCCTACTGTAGTGCCTCAAACGGCAAATGCTTGTGTAGGGCAGGCTGGCGAGGGGCAAATTGTACAGAGGAGTGCGATTCAACCACAAACTGTGAAAACATTGAGTTGCCGCCAATTATTGAGCCGAGGTCAATATGATACCTGATAACACAATTGGTCAGACGCAAAAATTACAAAACTTGGCCGGATACGAGGGCGAAGGCTCAGAAATAGAGCCTAGGTCTTTGACTAGCATAGTTGCTACACACATTGGTATTTAACTTGTTTCTAACCTTGTTAACTTTTACCCTGATATTCGCGGTTTTCTGGTATAAGAAACGCTTAAATCAAATGAAGAACGAGCTCTATTATGCAGCTTATTCTTCCACATCACCTTCTAGCAACGGCTCAAATTATTCAGTCTACTCCAATCCAAATATCCAAACTCGGCCACGTATGCCTATTCCAAATGAGTCAGATCAGATGAGTAAAAATTTTAAGCTTTGCCTCAGCCACTCGTAATATCCTTTCAAAGGACACCATCATACAACCGAACAAACGTGATAGATTTATCGTAGACCCAAAGGTCGAATCGCATTTAGCGAACAGTCACAAAAGCTCTCAGATTAACATATATTCTGATGTTGAATCAAATTCTAGTGATAAATCTTGCAACCAAATTAAACATTCAGACGTTACAATCATGAACCAAATACCTGAGGAGAGGACGATCAATTTGAGCACTTGTTCAAACAAAATCTGAGGAGCACATATACCAAGTCCCCAGGTCACCAGCTGTCCGATCCAATAATGCTAACCCATATGAGAATAGCCTTTATGTTAATGAGGAAGAGTCAAACTTGTACGAGGAGATAAAGCCAAGGTCTCCAGGCAACCATAAACAGTGAAATTTTCCTGATCATCATAATTGCATTTAGATCTCGCCTTGATAAAGTTGAATATGAAAATAGGATGACATAATTGAACAATATATTAATTAGCATTTAACCAATTGAGCAAATTTCATCCAATATAACGAAAGAACAAACCAATGAATTTACATATTGACTCGATTGAATGATTTACTCAAACCGTTGAATTTCATTCTCAATCACAAATCCTTATACGCACCTGAATGAAATTAATTCAATAGCAATAATGTGCCATATCGGATGGAAAACGTGATTATCTAAAATCAAGTAAAAAATCTTCTATTAAATTCCGATCGTGTTTTCATAATTATATCAAGACGGACAGTCTTTATTTTTCTTTCTTTCGGACAAATGTCAATAGCCAGCAAATCAAAAGTCCATAAATTGAGTTTGTCGGACACATTAAACTCATTACACAATAAATCTGCTTTATGCTGAGATTATGGTTTTTATCTATAATTTATGAATCTTCCCTTCTTGCCGCATTTAGTTTAAAATTTTCCGAGTTAGAACCATTGAACAAATTATAACTTGAAATTTATTCGACCGTCATGATGCTTAATTTCAAATATGTTGCATGATGACAATGTAATGGGTTATACAAACTAGTTCAACTTGCTACCATCTTATTCTGCCTTTTAATTGTATATCTGGTGACGGTTTTGTTCACTTCTATTGATCTGGCATGGTGGTGGCATGATCTGAATAAAAATAAAAAAGTTGATTAAGATAATCCGTTCAAGCAGGTGTTTTTTTCATGGTGAAATGTTCACAAGCAAAGATTACATCTCACAACGAGGATATATATTAGCTTTGTATTTGTGATCCCGCTGAATACTTTGCATAAATAAAGTATCAGCGAGAAGTAATCAGAATTACCAAATGTTACTCTTGATTTCAATCATCTCTGTTGATTATCAAACGTTGTTTTCTCAATTGCTCGTCTCCTAGAATCACAAGGTTTAAGAGGAAGTAAATATCATCAACTGACTAAATTCAACATGAAAAGAAGTCACACAAAAAAACCTTTTCAATGATCAACAACATTCAGTAACTGAATTTCAGTTAATCTTGTTCAGATCGCAAAACTCATATTAAGCAAATCATCCTTTAAGGATAAATTTGTAACACGGTCGGACGTGATGCTCTGCAGAACAAAAGAGATGGTGCAAGATAATGAATTAGGAAAGTGTCATGTGAATAAATGTCTTGTGCTAAACAAATTTAAATTGAACATATATTACACTTGTATATCATATATACAAATGCTCTTTCTACATGAAACTTGTTATCTCGCGGATGGTTTTTGTCGATGAATATCGTGGAGTTTGCTAATTAGCGTATTGATTTGCTTCTGTCGCGTTACAGTTACTTAATTGTTACTTTCTTTCCTTTTCGAATCGAATAAAATATTTCTTCTATATATATGTACTTAATCGAATATAGCAACGTTTATCAAATATTGGTACAAAACACAAGTTAAGGACCGTTCCATTAGTGCGATTTAGACTTGATATAGACTACTCCATACTTCACCTTCTTGATGATCATGTTTTCATAGAACAGCTATTTTGGATGAAATTGTGTTGATTTATATTTTACTAAAAGATATCAAGACCCACCATAATCAAATGGAAGTTCTACGCATGAGGATACTGTAGGTCAGCCCAGCCCCGATAATGATGGATAGTATATTTGTTAGGAAGAGGAGTGACATGACCTCTCCTGAGAAGAGAGTACCTCCATGGTTTTTGTTCAACTGATTAGCACAATATAATTGTCTTTGTCGCATCAGATAATCTTGCTTTGGCGCATAAACTTTCCACTCTTGTCCAGTGAAATATTCTGGCTGAGCTGTCCAATCCCAAAGCCAATCGAAATCTTGAAAAGATGCTGTTTGATTATTATATGTGCACTGCTCTCCAGTTGCCGAGGCACGACTTAATAGCGACAATGAGTCACTTAATTGATCTATAATGCAATCTCCACTTTTCGATAGCCTCTGGCTCAAGTTCATTGAGGGGAACAACTTTGGTGGATTGTTATTATTGCTTTCATTTGAGTTTGATTGAAGTTGTTGTTGTTGCATTTGTTGTTGAATCCTTAAACTATTAATCAGAGCTTTACTATCCAAGTCGTCAATGGACACATCCGAGTCAGACATATAGATACCAGAATTGTCATCTTCTACAACTTGTTGTAAATTTTGTTGGCTACTATTACCAATGTTACCTTGATTGCGCTGTGCTTCTTGTAAGAATCTTTCAACTTGGAATGAGATCAGGCCAAGACTTTGAACGGATTCGGCCATTGAATATGGTGGCCTCAGGAACTCTGGCGAGTCGTTCGAGTTGTCCATTGGGGAGGGAATCTGGCTTGCACTATTGATGTCAATCCAAGATCCATTCAAGGATTCATCGTTCAATGAAACATTTGTTGAGGGCATAATTATATTTGTGTGGTTTTATCTTCTCAATAATATAGTTTGTTATTGTAATATGATGATTGTATGTTGCTTCACTTGAGTTTCTTTTTGGTTTCTTAAAATGATCGGTTAGTAGTGAATTGCTCGGCAATCTTGACGTTCTTCGTCTCAATAAATATTATTGCTTGTTTGTGTGAAAATCTTGGACTTGTGGTGGATGAAATGACACAAAATCTAGAATACCTACATAACAGATGGACATTTGTAATCTGTCAGAAGAGTTGTCACCAACAATTTTGACGCAATTTAACAGATCAACACTGAATCTCTATCTACTTCCAGAAATTGATTGATATCTTTATCGAATTCAACATTTACTATCAACTTTCTTAACTCTCTTCATCTGTAATACTAATTGAATTAGCAAATAAAAATTTCGGAAAGATTAAGGAAATCAATCCGAATGCAACAAGATCAAATGCGAGTCGCATTGTATTGTATTTCACTGTGAAATTTTCACACAAACAATGTTTGTGAGTTGACGTTCGCAATGTTGTTGTTGTTGTTGTTTATCTTGGCATTAGCGAGAAAGCCTTTTCACAGTGTGTCTCAAAACAGCTTGAATTGTTTCACTTGTTTTTTTTTAAATTCGCGCACTAATTGGTGCAAAGTTGTGAGCTGCACAGAGCGGGCAACCCGCGTGACGTTGCTATGTCTTGACTGGTGCAGCCTACCCGCAGAAGGCGTGTCGATTCAACTGACTAGTTACAAAAACGCCGCCTTGCGTATGCGCCACACAAACTTTTCACTCTCAAATCGATGCAAGCTGTTTTGAGACACACTTATGCGCTATTCTGATGTTGTTGTTGTTGTTTTCATTCAGCGACGTAGCCAATACGCGCTTGGCATTGTACGAGCAAAACCTGTGGCTGCATTTGCGCCACTCAGCGGTTGATTCAGGAGTTAAAATTTTCCAACTTATCGCGTCACATCTGTGAGCAATTGTCATAGAAATGTAACGGCAAAGGGTGTCGAACTGATTTAATTACTAGCATTCCTTCATTTTAAGTGAATATGATATACAGTATATCATATATATTTTGCACCCACGATCAAATTATTTGGGAAAAGCACCTGAAACAACAGTCTAATTAGCGTCTAGCCTAGCTAGACTTTATTTGCAAACAACTGTTTATTTGCGACCTTTTTCATGTGTGTATTGCACCTGTCAAATAAGAAAGATCGAACAACTCTTAAATTAATCACTTAGTGCGCGCTGAATTTTCAATTTATAAGTTTTTATTCATTTTTAATAATTAAACGAATGTGGAGATCCGACAATTTGCTCAAAGTTTCAATTCGAATGTTGATCATCAATATTATTATTATACAGCCCCAGCTTTATCTCGCCGCCTCTAATCTCAGGGCTCTAATTTTCATTCCCATCTGACAACGACGATTATCGTGTGATCGAGTAATATCATTACCCTACACTGTATATGATGACGATGGTTTTACTTTCTTGTAACAATGATTTGACCAGCGACACAGACATTTCACCTGATCCGGTTATCATGGGGGAAGACACACAGAGCTGAGTCCATGTCATCGAATCATTTGACTTACATCCTCTTTTCAAGATCGTTAGCATGGTTTCACATTATTGCTGCCGCAAATGTAGTTGCCTAATGTTGTATCTTCGCTCTCGGAGTTATTAAGAAGATATTAATTGATTGAACCAGTTGTTGCTGTTAACTTGATCTGGCATCCTCATTCGAGCATCAAGTTGAGTTTGTCCAATTAAAAGTTCTGCGCATAATGCTTCCATTGTCGGATCCATATCTTTATTTGAGATTAATTTGATAACAAAGTGTCAAAAGTTAGTCTGTAGTGTAATAATGGAAAGTTTTTCAAAATTTACATGATTAAAATCATTGAAACAATAGTAGGACTTACTCGGAACTAGTTGTTGCGTTAAACATTGATTTATTGAAGACCGAATCAGATTGGCTTCCTGCTGTTGAATTAACATAGCTAGCATGTCTAGGGATCGCTCAGGTTGCTGGGGATTATTGTTGTTAGCTGCCGTTGTTTGTTGTTGTGAACCACCATAAGTGAAATGATCAATTCCTTGAAGAGCTGGCAAAACGGATCTCTTGCCAAATATGCTCCCATTAAATGGTGGCTTTTTGTGTGAACTTGGATTTGCCGGCGAAGCAGCACGATTTTCAACCGAAGCGCTGCAAACAACTAGTAAAATTAAAAGTGTTGTTAGAAAGCCCAATGAACTCTTATAAAGACTGTTGCTCCCCATTTTGATCTAGTATTTCATTAACGACAATTATAGTCTAGTTTTCTTTTGAACTTAATTTCTTTTATCTTGAATATTTAAATCAATAGTGTTGTTACTTTGAAAGCATCCGAAACTTCTTTGAACCTTATTTGCTTCCATAGGACAGAGTAGAAAAAGAGTACTTGTTTGTGTCATTGATGAGGTTAACTACCAAGTGGTGAAGAATTCGTGATGATGCTCATTTGCTCTGAGACCACTTGAGCTTATATATTATGTAGATATATATTTATATTTACATACATATATTTGTGCAGATATTTATGCTCCAATTCAATTCTCAACTAGAAAGAGAGCTAAACAAAAACTAAGAGTAAAAGTGTGCGCTTGCTTGAAAGCGCATGTAAGTTCCGGTCTATTGATCTTTCAATGTATCTAGAGCCTATAGCAAGTTAGGTTTCGTAGGTAAAAGCCCAGCCTTTCTTCCTGGATGAGCTTGCACCAGGTAGCAAATCGGTTGATTAGTTAGTTTGCTGCGCACCGACCACCACTACCACCTAAATTGTAAAGAAACATGCGCATTGGAAACCTAAATAAAATTCATCCTCCAGCTAACTAAAAAAGAATCATGCTAAACGATCGATCATTGATACGGTTCTGGAGTTCGTTGAATATCTCCGAGAGGTCCAAGGGCCGGAGCTTGTTATTTAATGAACTATGACGGACATTCCAAACTTGTCAATAACACTAGCGCTCTTCCATCTTTTCATCCCTCAAGCTAAAACCTTGAACAACTAAATGTAACGCTAAACATTGCAAAGTTCCGGTGTTTAATTTCATTACGTCATTGAGAGCCTCTCTCTTTCTCTTTTGGTGCTTCAGGTACGGTTTTCTTACAATTCTCTCTAAAGGCAATTTCTGAACTTTCTGCGACTTTGGAGGATGCACTTACACACATCCCCAACCTGAGTGTGTTTTGGCTTGTTTGTATTATTATTTATTTCAACAATCAAGGTAATCAACATTGAGCTCTTCCCAATAATGATATTCCATGATCATCGATTCACACATCTTGTTCAAGGCTTATACAGTTGTTTAGAGGGCAATAATAATGTCAATATTTATCCCTTTCAAACTGAACTCAATATCAACACTTCGCTCTCTAGCTCACCACCATCTTTCTCTATCGCTGTTTATAACCATTTGTCCACTCTATTTAATTCAGTAAATTAAGTTTGAGCTTCAACTGAATCCTACTTAAATAAGTAGGCGGGTAACCAATTTGATCAACATTATAAACAACAATAAGGATAACCTTATGTATCGGTATATAGATTTAATTGTTTCACCAGCTAACAATCTTTTTTAGTACAACTTACTGAGTTTCAATTTGTTTATTGGTTCGATAATCTGACAAGCTTACATAGTTTTTGTTAATCTAATTATTTGATCAAATTTCATCTAAAAACCTACAATCTTTTTATTCACATAGCCGAATAAAAGTCATTTTCATCTATTCAATTTATGCACAGGAATCTGTATAGCTCTATTTTTCGGCCAAAAAATCATAGCGCTCGTGTTTAGCTCACCATATTCGGATCACAGTGATTAAGGTTAGTTGTTCTAGTTGATTTGTTTTAAAGGTTGAGGTACGGAAATTTTTTGGGAGATTATATTATTGTTATTTAGTTATCATGCGCGTAAATTAAGTTATTAGCTGACGAGAAAAATCCAACTTTTCAAGCTACTGAGTTAGATGCCACTGGGTAACATGAACTTCATGCACTTTTACGTGCCTCTCATCCTTTTCTTGTTGTTATCATAACTACCCCTGTGATCTTGCATTGAATACTCCAAAATTAGTGGGTCAAAACATCGAATGTGTAATGCTTGCAGAATGTGTTGCTTTTTATCATCTTCTTGAATGAGGAAATTGGATTATGGATGGATGTGAAGTAATCAACGTTATTCACTTAATAATATACCATCACAGTTGTTCCCGAGCAGACTAAAGCTTATACATTTTTGGGATAACAAATACCGTTGATGGAGTTTCTCGTCCATTGCTCAAGAATGTTTCAAGTACCCAAAGTATATCATCCTTATAAAATTAATCACATCGATAGATAATTAACCATATAGCGCCAATAAAAATCTAAATATCCAAGATCTTAACCGAACATACACAAAATGCGAACAGTACTTGCAATATCTTCTAATCGCCAAGGGGAACTTACTTATGTTAAACAAAATTGGAAGAGACTGTTTCTATTCATTTGTTTCGCTCAATTAATTATTGAACTAGAGTCTAGCCGTCTCTTTCTGTGGCCTTTAAATCATTCTTGTGCTAGAGATAAGAATGTAACTTATGATGAACATTTATCTATTGATCCAAACGCTATTCAAACACGATTAGGTGACGCCACAACAGAAGATCTAGACACAGTTGCTAGAGCTTCAGTGTTGGGAATTAACTATGACGATATCTCATTTTGTTTCGAGTATCCGGTCAAGTTAGACGAAACAGGAAGTCGGGTTCTGGATATCGAGCATGGTTTTGAGGCTTGTCGTAATGGACTACATTTTGAGCAACATGAGCGCAGCCTCTCGGTGGTTAGTGTCTTTGGATTGGGCTGTTCGCTTCAATGGCTTGAAGAACTTTTACCTGAATCAATAGGAAATGGCTGTTTATTAGGTCTTATGCTCACTTATTGTTGTGTTTATTTTAAACAAAACTTGAAATTTGAAACCCCAATGATGACCTAAAACGGCCAGGCTTCTTAGGATGGATTTTCATTCAAGCATCAGCATGTATTCTATTGCTAATTGTTCAACAAAATCTACCTTCTCATGAAGATTCTGATCCAGAGATGTTGAATATTAACGATTACTTTATCTTTTTGGCTTGTGCCCTGTTGAGATCATTCATAATATCATCGAGTATAAGCAAGATTATACTCAGTTGGAACATTATTAATCATCAAAATGGAGAGAGTAGAAGAAATGATAATCAATTAGAATCTGAGGAACAGCTTAAAGAAAATCTTTTTTACTTTATGATGTTTCTTCAATTCTTTTTATTTATCTTAGAGCTTTCTACTTTCCTGTTGCCATGAAATTATTTGATAATTGGTTTGAACTAAACAAATGGCTAAACATCACCACTTTTCTGATTATCACTTCATTGGTACTCTGTGAATTCTTGATTAGATTGAAACCTCTAAGATATATTGGTGAAAGATTGAAAAGAAACAATGCCACAATAACAGAACAATCTCAACAAGAGAGAACCAACTTAAATAGTGATAGTAATGGTGATGGAGATGATAAATTAAACCCAGAAACTGAATCTGAGGCCGGAAGAGGGCGCTTTGAGTTACAAGTTTCGGATGATCTAACTAATGTCGATCTAAACAACATCATCAACATTCAACCTAAGCCTAATCAACATAAACTGCCAGCTACAACTAAAGTATGCGAATTTTGTCTCATAAACGAGCATACCATTTATGCAGTCGAGATGAATCATCGTGATCAACAAAGAAAACAAGAACAAAACAATGATGGTTCGATTAACGATGGTATTAACTCATCAACAATCGGCAACGACATCACCATCAAAGATGATTCATCGCCGATGGTTGACTTTGACGCATATCAGCCTACTACAATGCCAATAAACTGCTTGAAAGCAGATTGTACTGTAAGCAACAGCGATATCTTTGGCCGTCAAACAATGATTAGACATAATTTAGGCGCTTCTTACAGAAATCTACTTAGATGGCCCATAATTTGTCAAATTTGGCTTCTAGCATTTTGTGTTACTTTTAATTATTGCTTATTGCGAATGATTCCGGATCATAAGCTAATACATTCTGAGTCAACTGCTTCAATGCTGAAGCGGAAGTTGTATGAACGCGAACATAACAACGATCAGCTTAAACATAAATTACTTTTGCAAATGATACTTTGATCCATGATAAATCAACAAATATTAATTTTTCTATATTAGATGGCAACAGCACCAATAGTTTATTTATTGGTAAAAGCAAAGTGCTTAATGCTAAAGATAATGACCGGTATATAGTGCAACAAAATGATAGCATTCAATCGAATGATACAATATATCATATTGATCAGGTAAGTAAACCATCACCTGTACAGTCGACAAAGAACAATAGTGGCTCAGATATTACATTGAATTCAAGCAACAGTACTGCATTGTTTGATTTTAAGAGTCGAAATTATGCTACGCAGAGTGCTGAATTAATGCAAGATTCGAGCAATCCAATTGAAATTATTTGGACAACAGTTGAACTTAATGGTTGGCCAATAGAAGCTATAGTATTATTGCTTCATATAAGTAGTATATCAAGTTTTGAAGCTGCATACTTTAAATTGGATCAGCTATTTAAGCTAATTAAATTTGGATCAAAACTGCTAATATATGAATGGCTCGT
>JAYJMT010000088.1:57500-59693 GCA_036321655.1 Quercus alba
CGAATACCTCCTCCCCCCTAAAGAGCCCTTAGGAAAAAATCCGCTCTGGCACGAGGAAACATTGATTTGTTGAGGAGGAATAATGGGTCATTTTCGGAGCAATTCTTGGAGTCTTGCCCTGATTTTTTGCACACATGCTAAGAAAAATCCAACCTTCAACTTGTCAAAATATGGAGGCCAGATTCAACATATTTTATTTTTTACGATTTTAGGAAGCCGGAAAATGGGAAAAATCATAAAAAATTCAAAAACGCTCGGAACGCCGAACCGCTTGCTGGAATCCTCCTCTAAAATCATGGAATGAATTTAGGGACACAAAAATGGAAAAAGGCACGAGCCAATTTTTCCGGAGTGCGGGACGATGCGGGGCGATGCGGCACGGCGTGCACGCGGGCATGCCCCTGGGATGCCCATTGCCTGCCTGCTCGTGGGGAAATAACCTCATTTTCCAAAAAACCCTCATTTTTAGGAAATCACTCCAAATATGTGGCCAAGGCATGCAGCCAAGGCCATGGGCAAGGCATGCATCCGAGGCCAAGGCCAAGGCCAAGGCATGCATCCAAGGCCAAGGCCAAGGCATGCAGCAAAGGCCAAGGCTGCCCCCTATGGGCATGCTGCCCAGGGCCGGGGCATGCAGCAGCCAAGGCCAAGGCAGCCCCCATGGGCAGGCAGCGAAGGCCAAGGCATGCTTGCGTGCATGCTGCCAAGGCCAAGGCACGCAGCCAAGGCCATGGCATGCTTGCGTGGGCACGCTGGCATGCCCCTGGGTGCAGGCAGGTGGGCACGCTGGCATGCCCCTGGGCGCTGGCAGCAGCAAGGCCCTAGCATGCCCCGTGGGCGAGGGCGTGGCATGCCCCGTGGGTGGGATGCCAAGGCCGTGGCATGCCCTTGGGACCCCTACAAGGCCATGGCAGCACTTGGGGGGGCTACTGCTGCCAAGCCTAGATAGCCTCTTCGGACACCTCCTACTCTTCCCCCCCTAAAGAGCGCTTAGGAAAAAATCCTCTCTGGCACGAGGAAACATTGATTTGTTGAGGAGGAATAATGGGTCTTTTTTGGAGCAATTCTTGGAGTCTTGCCCTGATTTTTTGTACACATGCTAAGAAAAATCTAACCTTCAACCTGTCAAAATTTGGTGGCCAGATTCAACATATTTTATTTTTTATGATTTTTGGAATCCAGAAAATAGGAAAAATCATAAAAAATTCAAAACTGCTCGGAACGCCGAACCGCTTGTTGGAAACGTCCTCTAAAATCATGGACTGAATTTAGGAACACAAAAAGGGGAAAAGGCACGAGCCAATTTTGCCGGAGTGCGGGACGATGCGGGGCGATGCGGCGTGGCGTGCATGCGGGCATGCCCCTGGGCACCCTGCCATGCCCAACGCCTGCCTCTTTGGGGGAAAATAACCTCCTTTTCCAAAAAACCCTCATTTTTTGGGAAATCACTCAAAAATTGTGGGCAAGGCAGCAGCGAAGGCCAAGGCACGCAGCCAAGGCCAAGGCATGCGGCCAAGGCCATGGCATGCATGCTGCCAAGGCCAAGGCATGCAGCCCCCCATGGCACGCAGTCAAGGCCAAGGCATGCAGCCAAGGCAGCCCCCCAAGGCATGCTGCCAAGGCCAAGGCACGCAGCCAAGGCCAAGGCATGCAGCCAAGGCCAAGGCCAAGGCATGCTGCCAGGGCCAAGGCACGCAGCCAAGGCCATGCAGCAGCGAAGGCCAAGGCATGCAGCCCCCCAAGGCATGCTGCCAAGGCCAAGGCACGCAGCCACGCAGCCAAGGCCATGGCATGCAGCCAAGGGCAAGGCATGCAGCCAAGGCCATGGCACGCAGCCAAGGCCATGGCATGCAGCCAAGGCCATGGAGGCATGCTGCCAAGGCCAAGGCAGCCCCCGCACGCACCATGCAGCACGCAGCCAAGGCATGCAGCGAAGGCCAAGGCATGCAGCCCCCCAAGGCACGCAGCCAAGGCCATGCAGCAGCGAAGGCCAAGGCAGCAGCCCCCCCCATGGCACGCAGCCAAGGACAAGGCACGCAGCCAAGGACAAGGCACGCAGCCTAGGACAAGGCATGCTGCCAAGGCCAAGGCAGCCCCCCATGGCACGCAGCCAAGGCCAAGGCATGCAGCCAAGGCCAAGGCAGCCCCCCATGGCATGCAGCCAAGGCCAAGGCAGCAGCAGCCCCCCATGGG
>JAYJMT010000089.1:57500-59512 GCA_036321655.1 Quercus alba
AGCGAAGGCCAAGGCATGCTTGCGTGCATGCTGCCAAGGCCAAGGCACGCAGCCAAGGCCATGGCATGCTTGCGTGGGCACGCTGGCATGCCCCTGGGTGCAGGCAGGTGGGCACGCTGGCATGCCCCTGGGCGCTGGCAGCAGCAAGGCCCTAGCATGCCCCGTGGGCGAGGGCGTGGCATGCCCCGTGGGTGGGATGCCAAGGCCGTGGCATGCCCTTGGGACCCCTACAAGGCCATGGCAGCACTTGGGGGGGCTACTGCTGCCAAGCCTAGATAGCCTCTTCGGACACCTCCTACTCTTCCCCCCCTAAAGAGCGCTTAGGAAAAAATCCTCTCTGGCACGAGGAAACATTGATTTGTTGAGGAGGAATAATGGGTCTTTTTTGGAGCAATTCTTGGAGTCTTGCCCTGATTTTTTGTACACATGCTAAGAAAAATCTAACCTTCAACCTGTCAAAATTTGGTGGCCAGATTCAACATATTTTATTTTTTATGATTTTTGGAATCCAGAAAATAGGAAAAATCATAAAAAATTCAAAACTGCTCGGAACGCCGAACCGCTTGTTGGAAACGTCCTCTAAAATCATGGACTGAATTTAGGAACACAAAAAGGGGAAAAGGCACGAGCCAATTTTGCCGGAGTGCGGGACGATGCGGGGCGATGCGGCGTGGCGTGCATGCGGGCATGCCCCTGGGCACCCTGCCATGCCCAACGCCTGCCTCTTTGGGGGAAAATAACCTCCTTTTCCAAAAAACCCTCATTTTTTGGGAAATCACTCAAAAATTGTGGGCAAGGCAGCAGCGAAGGCCAAGGCACGCAGCCAAGGCCAAGGCATGCGGCCAAGGCCATGGCATGCATGCTGCCAAGGCCAAGGCATGCAGCCCCCCATGGCACGCAGTCAAGGCCAAGGCATGCAGCCAAGGCAGCCCCCCAAGGCATGCTGCCAAGGCCAAGGCACGCAGCCAAGGCCAAGGCATGCAGCCAAGGCCAAGGCCAAGGCATGCTGCCAGGGCCAAGGCACGCAGCCAAGGCCATGCAGCAGCGAAGGCCAAGGCATGCAGCCCCCCAAGGCATGCTGCCAAGGCCAAGGCACGCAGCCACGCAGCCAAGGCCATGGCATGCAGCCAAGGGCAAGGCATGCAGCCAAGGCCATGGCACGCAGCCAAGGCCATGGCATGCAGCCAAGGCCATGGAGGCATGCTGCCAAGGCCAAGGCAGCCCCCGCACGCACCATGCAGCACGCAGCCAAGGCATGCAGCGAAGGCCAAGGCATGCAGCCCCCCAAGGCACGCAGCCAAGGCCATGCAGCAGCGAAGGCCAAGGCAGCAGCCCCCCCCATGGCACGCAGCCAAGGACAAGGCACGCAGCCAAGGACAAGGCACGCAGCCTAGGACAAGGCATGCTGCCAAGGCCAAGGCAGCCCCCCATGGCACGCAGCCAAGGCCAAGGCATGCAGCCAAGGCCAAGGCAGCCCCCCATGGCATGCAGCCAAGGCCAAGGCAGCAGCAGCCCCCCATGGGCATGCAGCCAAGGGCAAGGGCACGCAGCAGCCCCCCATGGGCATGCTGCCAAGGCAAGGGCACGCAGCCAAGGCCGAGGCAGCCCCCATAGGCACGCAGCGAAGGCACTCGGGGGGCTAGCCTCCGGAGGGCACGGGGCAAAGAGTTGATTTTTTTTTTTGAGGGGGGGATTGGGAGAGGAGAGGGGGGAGGGACGAATCGAAGCGACATAGGGCTGAATCTCAGTGGATCGTGGCAGCAAGGCCACTCTGCCACTTACAATACCCCGTCGCGTATTTAAGTCGTCTGCAAAGGATTCTACCCGCCGCTCGGTGGGAATTATACTTCATGGCGGCCCACGCGGCTCGTCCGCCGCGGGGGCTTGGCCAAAGACACGTGCCTCTGGGGGCCCGAGGGCCCCTACTGCAGGTCGGCAATCGGGCGGCGGGCGCACGCGTCGCTTCTAGCCCGGATTCTGACTTAGAGGCGTTCAGTCATAATCCAGCGCAC
>JAYJMT010000091.1:0-58779 GCA_036321655.1 Quercus alba
TTTTTGGCCAAAACAGGATGCGATTGGCCAAAAAAGAGAAAAAAAAAAAATTTTAGTCCCGAAATACGTTCATCCTTGACCCATGCAAGAAAATTCGGAAAAAAATAGCAAAAAAATTCAAAAAATTAAAAAACCTCTTTCCGACATTATTTTTAGCGAAAACGGGATGAGATAAGTGGAGAAAGAGACAAAAAAATTTTAGTCCCGAATTCCGTTCATACTCGACCCACGGAAGAAAATTCGGAAAAAAATTTGAAAAAAATTCAAAAAATTAAAAATCCTCTTTCCCGACATTATTTTTAGCCCAAACGGGATGAGATAGGCTGAGAAAGAGACAAAAAATATTAGTCCCGAATTCCGTTCATACTCGACCCACGGAAGAAAATTCGGAAAAAATAGCAAAAAAATTCAAAAAATTACAAAAACCTCTTTCCCGGCATTATTTTTAGCCCAAACGGGATGAGATAGGCCGAGAAAGATAAAAAAAAAAAATTTAGTCTCGAATTCCGTTCAAACTCGACCCGGGCAAAAAACTTCCGAAAAAAATAGGAAAAAAATTCAAAAAATTAAAAAACCTCTTTCCGGCATTATTTTTAGCGAAAACGGGATGAGATAATAGGAGAAAGAGACAAAAAAACTTTAGTCCCCAATTCCGTTCATACTCGACCCGCAGAAGAAAATTCGGAAAAGAATAGCAAAAAAATTCAAGAAATTATAAAACCTCTTTCCGGCATTATTTTTAGTCCAAACGGGATAAGATAGGCTGAGAAAGCGACAGAAAAGTTTTAGTCTCGAATTCCGTTCATACTCGACCCGTGGAAGAAAATTCGGAAAAAAAGAGGAAAAAAATTCGAAAAATTAAAAAACCTCTTTCTGGCATTATTTTTGGGCAAAACAGGATGAGATTGGCCAAAAAAGAGAAAAAAAGAAAATTTTAGTCCCGATATACGTTCATCCTTGACCCATGCAAGAAAATTCCGAAAAAAATAGCAAAAAAATTCAAAAAATTGAAAAACCTCTTTCCGACATTATTTTTAGCGAAAACGAGATGAGATAAGTGGAGAAAGAGACAAAAAAATTTTAGTCCCCGAATTCCGTTCATACTCGACCCACGGAAGAAAATTCGGAAAAAAATAGGAAAAAAATTCAAAAAATTAAAAATCCTCTTTCCGACATTATTTTTAGCCCAAACGAGATGAGATAGGCTGAGAAAGAGACAAATAATATTAGTCCCGAATTTCGTTCATACTCGACCCACGGAAGAAAATTCGGAAAAAATAGCAAAAAAAATTCAAAAAATTACAAAAACCTCTTTCTGGCATTATTTTTAGCCCAAACGGGATGAGATACGCCGAGAAAGATAAAAAAAAAAAAAAATTTAGTCTCGAATTCCGTTCAAACTCGACCCGGGCAAAAAACTTCCGAAAAAAAATAGGAAAAAAATTCAAAAAAATTAAAAAACCTCTTTCCGGCATTATTTTTAGAGAAAACGGGATGAGATAATAGGAGAAAGAGACAAAAAAACTTTAGTCCCCAATTCCGTTCATACTCGACCCGCAGAAGAAAATTCGGAAAAGAATAGCAAAAAAATTCACGAAATTAAAAAACCTCTTTCCGGCATTATTTTTAGCCCAAACGGGATAAGATAGGCCGAGAAAGCGACAAAAAAGTTTTAGTCTCGGATTCCGTTCATACTCGACCCGTGGAAGAAAATTCGGAAAAAAATAGGAAAAAAATTCAATAAATTAAAAAACCTCTTTCTGGCATTATTTTTGGCCAAAAAAGGATGAGATTGGCCAAAAAGGAGAAAAAAAAAATTTAGTCCCGAAATACGTTCATCCTTGACCCATGCAAGAAAATTCGGAAAAAAATAGCAAAAAAATTCAAAAATTTAAAAAACCTCTTTCCGACATTATTTTTTGCGAAAACGGGATGAGATAAGTGGAGAAAGAGAAAAAAAAATTTTAGTCCCGAATTCCGTTCATACTCGACCCACGGAAGAAAATTCGGAAAAAAATAGGAAAAAAATTCAAAAAATTAAAAATCCTCTTTCCGACGTTATTTTTAGCCCGAACGGGATGAGATAGACTGAGAAAGAGACAAAAAAATATTAGTCCCGAATTCCGTTCATACTCGACCCACGGAAGAAAATTCGGAAAAAATAGCAAAAAAATTCAAAAAATTACAAAAACCTCTTTCCGGCATTATTTTTAGCCCAAACGGGATGAGAGGTGGAGAAAGATAAAAAAAAAAATTTAGTCTCGAATTCCGTTCAAACTCGACCCGGGCAAAAAACTTCCGAAAAAAATAGGAAAAAAATTCAAAAAATTAAAAAACCTCTTTCCGGCATTATTTTTAGAGAAAACGGGATGAGATAATAGGAGAAAGAGACAAAAAAACTTTAGTCCCCAATTCCGTTCATACTCGACCCGCAGAAGAAAATTCGGAAAAGAATAGCAAAAAAATTCAAGAAATTAAAAAACCTCTTTCCGGCATTATTTTTAGCCCAAACGGAATAAGATAGGCCGAGAAAGCGACAAAAAAGTTTTAGTCTCGAATTCCGTTCATACTCGACCCGTGGAAGAAAATTCGGAAAAAAATAGGAAAAAAATTCAATAAATTAAAAAACCTCTTTCTGGCATTATTTTTGGCCAAAACAGGATGAGATTGGCCAAAAGGGAGAAAAAAAAAAATTTAGTCCCGAAATACGTTCATCCTTGACCCATGCAAGAAAATTCCGAAAAAAATAGCAAAAAAATTCAAAAAAATTAAAAAACCTCTTTCCGACATTATTTTTTGCGAAAACGGGATGAGATAAGTGGAGAAAGAGAAAAAAAAATTTTAGTCCCGAATTCCGTTCATACTCGACCCACGGAAGAAAATTCGGAAAAAAAATTGGAAAAAAATTCAAAAAATTAAAAATCCTCTTTCCGACGTTATTTTTAGCCCGAACGGGATGAGGTAGGCTGAGAAAGAGACAAAAAATATTAGTCCCGAATTCCGTTCATACTCGACCCACGGAAGAAAATTCGGAAAAAATAGCAAAAAAATTCAAAAAATTACAAAAAACCTCTTTCTGCATTATTTTTAGCCCAAACGGGATGAGGTAGGCCGAGAAAGATAAAAAAAAAAAATTTAGCCTCGAATTCCGTTCAAACTCGACCTGGGCAAAAAACTTCCAAAAAAATTAGGAAAAAAAATTCAAAAAATTAAAAAACCTCTTTCCGGCATTATTTTTAGCGAAAACGGGATGAGATAATAGGAGAAAGAGACAAAAAAACTTTAGTCCCCAATTCCGTTCATACTCAACCCGCAGAAGAAAATTCGGAAAAGAATAGCAAAAAAATTCAAGAAATTAAAAAACCTCTTTCCGGCATTATTTTTAGCCCGAACGGGATAAGATAGGCCGAGAAAACGACAAAAAAGTTTTAGTCTCGAATTCCGTTCATACTCGACCCATGGAAGAAAATTCGGAAAAAAATAGGAAAAAAATTCAAAAAATTAAAAAACCTCTTTCTGGCATTATTTTTGGCCAAAACAGGAAGAGATTGGCCAAAAAAGAGAAAAAAAAAAAAATTTTAGTCCCGAAATACGTTCATCCTTGACCCATGCAAGAAAATTCGGAAAAAAATAGCAAAAAAATTCAAAAAATTAAAAAACCTCTTTCCGACATTATTTTTAGCGAAAACGGGATGAGATAAGTGGAGAAAGAGACAAAAAAATTTTAGTCCCGAATTCCGTTCATACTCGACCCACGGAAGAAAATTCGGAAAAAAATAGGAAAAAAATTCAAAAAATTCAAAATCCTCTTTCCGACATTATTTTTAGCCCAAACGGGATGAGATAGGCTGAGAAAGAGACAAAAAATATTAGTCCCGAATTCCGTTCATACTCGACCCACGGAAGAAAATTCGGAAAAAATAGCAAAAAAATTCAAAAAAATTACAAAAACCTCTTTCCGACATTATTTTTAGCCCAAACGGGATGAGATAGGCCGAGAAAGATAAAAAAAAAAATTTAGTCTCGAATTCCGTTCAAACTCGACCCGGGAAAAAAACTTCCGAAAAAAATAGGAAAGAAATTCAAAAAATTAAAAAACCTCTTTCCGGCATTATTTTTAGCGAAAACGGGATGAGATAATAGGAGAAAGAGACAAAAAAACTTTAGTCCCCAATTCCGTTCATACTCGACCCGCAGAAGAAAATTCGGAAAAGAATAGCAAAAAAATTCTAGAAATTAAAAAACCTCTTTCCGGCATTATTTTTAGCCCAAACGGGATAAGATAGGCCGAGAAAGCGACAAAAAAGTTTTAGTCTCGAATTCCGTTCATACTCGACCCGTGGAAGAAAATTCGGAAAAAAATAGGAAAAAAATTCAAAAAATTAAAAAACCTCTTTCTGGCATTATTTTTGGCCAAAACAGGAAGAGATTGGCCAAAAAAGAGAAAAAAAAAAATTTTAGTCCCGAAATACGTTCATCCTTGACCCATGCAAGAAAATTCCGAAAAAACTAGCAAAAAAATTCAAAAAATTAAAAAACCTCTTTCCGACATTATTTTTAGCGAAAACGGGATGAGATAAGTGGAGAAAGAGACAAAAAAATTTTAGTCCCGAATTCCGTTCGTACTCGACCCACGGAAGAAAATTCGGAAAAAAATAGGAAAAAAATTCAAAAAATTAAAAATCCTCTTTCCGACATTATTTTTAGCCCAAACGGGATGAGATAGGCTGAGAAAGAGACAAAAAATATTAGTCCCGAATTCCGTTCATACTCGACCCACGGAAGAAAATTCGGAAAAAATAGCAAAAAAATTCAAAAAATTACAAAAACCTCTTTCCGGCATTATTTTTAGTCCAAACGGGACTGATAGGCCGAGAAAGATAAAAAAAAAAAATTTAGTCTCGAATTCCGTTCAAACTCGACCCGGGCAAAAAACTTCCGAAAAAAATAGGGAAAAAATTCAAAAAGTTAAAAAACCTCTTTCCGGCATTATTTTTAGCAAAAACGGGATGAGATAATAGGAGAAAGAGACAAAAAAACTTTAGTCCCCAATTCCGTTCATACTCGACCCGCAGAAGAAAATTCGGAAAAGAATAGCAAAAAAATTCGAGAAATTAAAAAACCTCTTTCCGGCATTATTTTTAGCCCAAACAGGATAAGATAGGCCGATAAAGCGACAAAAAAGTTTTAGTCTCGAATTCCGTTCATACTCGACCCGTGGAAGAAAATTCGGAAAAAAATAGGGAAAAAATTCAATAAAATAAGAAACCTCTTTCTGGCATTATTTTTGGCCAAAACAGGATGAGATTGGCCAAAAAAGAGAAAAAAGAAATTTTAGTCCCGAAATACGTTCATCCTTGACCCATGCAAGAAAATTCCGGAAAAAATAGCAAAAAAAAATCAAAAAATTAAAAAACCTCTTTCTGACATTATTTTTAGCGAAAACGGGATGAGATAAGTGGACAAAGAGACAAAAAAATTTTAGTCCCGAATTTCGTTCATACTCGACCCACGGAAGAACATTCGGAAAAAAATAAAAAAAAATTCACAAAAGTAAAAATCGTCTTTCCGACATTATTTTTAGCCCAAACGGGATGAGATAGGCTGAGAAAGAGACAAAAAATATTAGTCCCGAATTCCGTTCATACTCGACCCACGGAAGAATATTCGGAAAAAATAGCAAAAAAATTCAAAAAATTACAAAAACCTCTTTCCGGCATTATTTTTACCCCGAACGGGATGAGATAGGCCGAGAAAGTTAAAAAAAAAAAATTTAGACTCGAATTCCGTTCAAACTCGACCTGGGCAAAAAACTTCCGAAAAAAATAGGAAAAAAATTCAAAAAATTAAAAAACCTCTTTCCGGCATTATTTTTAGCGAAAACGGGATGAGGTAATAGGAGAAAGAGACAAAAAAACTTTAGCCCCCAATTCCGTTCATACTCGACCCGCAGAAGAAAATTCGGAAAAGAATAGCAAAAAAATTCAAGAAATTAAAAACCCTCTTTCCAGCATTATTTTTAGCCCAAACGGGATAAGATAGGCCGAGAAAGCGACAAAAAAGTTTTAGTCTCGAATTCCGTTCATACTCAACCCGTGGAAGAAAATTCGGAAAAAAATAGGAAAAAAATTCAAAAAATTAAAAAAACCTCTTTCTGGCATTATTTTTGGCCAAAACAGGATGAGATTGGCCAAAAAGGAGAAAAAAAAAATTTAGTCCCGAAATACGTTCATCCTTGACCCATGCAAGAAAATTCCGAAAAAAATAGCAAAAAAATTCAAAAAATTAAAAAACCTCTTTCCGACATTATTTTTAGCGAAAACGGGATGAGATAAGTGGAGAAAGAGAAAAAAAAATTTTAGTCCCGAATTCCGTTCATACTCGACCCACGGAAGAAAATTCGGAAAAAAATAGGAAAAAAATTCAAAAAATTAAAAATCCTCTTTCCGACGTTATTTTTAGCCCGAACGGGATGAGATAGGCTGAGAAAGAGACAAAAAATATTAGTCCCGAATTCCGTTCATACTCGACCCACGGAAGAAAATTCGGAAAAAATAGCAAAAAAATTCAAAAAATTACAAAAACCTCTTTCCGGCATTATTTTTAGCCCAAACGGGATGAGAGGCGGAGAAACATAAAAAAAAAAAATTTAGTCTCGAATTCCGTTCAAACTCGACCCGGGCAAAAAACTTCCGAAAAAAATAGGAAAAAAATTCAAAAAATTAAAAAACCTCTTTCCGGCATTATTTTTAGAGAAAACGGGATGAGATAATAGGAGAAAGAGACAAAAAAACTTTAGTCCCCAATTCCGTTCATACTCGACCCGCAGAAGAAAATTCGGAAAAGAATAGCAAAAAAATTCAAGAAATTAAAAAACCTCTTTCCGGCATTATTTTTAGCCCAAAAGGGATAAGATAGGCCGAGAAAGCGACAAAAAAGTTTTAGTCTCGAATTCCGTTCATACTCGACCCGTGGAAGAAAATTCGGAAAAAAATAGGAAAAAAATTCAATAAATTAAAAAACCTCTTTCTAGCATTATTTTTGGCCAAAACAGGATGAGATTGGCCAAAAAGGAGAAAAAAAAAATTTAGTCCCGAAATACGTTCATCCCTTGACCCATGCAAGAAAATTCCGAAAAAAATAGCAAAAAAATTCAAAAAATTAAAAAACCTCTTTCCGACATTATTTTTTGCGAAAACGGGATGAGATAAGTGGAGAAAGAGAAAACAAAATTTTAGTCCCGAATTCCGTTCATACTCGACCCACGGAAGAAAATTCGGAAAAAAATAGGAAAAAAATTCAAAAAATTAAAAATCCTCTTTCCGACGTTATTTTTAGCCCGAACGGGATGAGATAGGCTGAGAAAGAGACAAAAAATATTAGTCCCGAATTCCGTTCATACTCGACCCACGGAAGAAAATTCGGAAAAAATAGCAAAAAAATTCAAAAAATTACAAAAACCTCTTTCCGGCATTATTTTTAGCCCAAACGGGATGAGAGGTGGAGAAAGATAAAAAAAAAAAATTTAGTCTCGAATTCCGTTCAAACTCGACCCGGGCAAAAAACTTCCGAAAAAAATAGGAAAAAAATTCAAAAAATTAAAAAACCTCTTTCCGGCATTATTTTTAGAGAAAACGGGATGAGATAATAGGAGAAAGAGACAAAAAAACTTTAGTCCCCAATTCCGTTCATACTCGACCCGCAGAAGAAATTCGGAAAAGAATAGCAAAAAAATTCAAGAAATTAAAAAACCTCTTTCCGGCATTATTTTTAGCCCAAACGGGATAAGATAGGCCGAGAAAGCGACAAAAAAGTTTTAGTCTCGAATTCCGTTCATACTCGACCCGTGGAAGAAAATTCGGAAAAAAATAGGAAAAAAATTCAATAAATAAAAAAACCTCTTTCTGGCATTATTTTTGTCCAAAACAGGATGAGATTGGCCAAAAAAGAGAAAAAAAAAAATTTTAGTCCCGAAATACATTCATCCTTGACCCATGCAAGAAAATTCCGAAAAAAATAGCAAAAAAATTTAAAAAATTAAAAAACCTCTTTCCGACATTATTTTTAGCGAAAACGGGATGAGATAAGTGGAGAAAGAGACAAAAAAATTTTAGTCCCGAATTCCGTTCATACTCGACCCACGGAAGAAAATTCGGAAAAAAATAGGAAAAAAATTCAAAAAAATAAAAATCCTCTTTCCGACATTATTTTTAGCCCAAACGGGATGAGATAGGCTGAGAAAGAGACAAAAAATATTAGTCCCGAATTCTGTTCATACTCGACCCACGGAAGAAAATTCGGAAAAAATAGCAAAAAAATTCAAAAAATTACAAAAACCTCTTTCCGACATTATTTTTAGCCCAAACGGGATGAGATAGGCCGAGAAAGATAAAAAAAAAAAATTTAGTCTCGAATTCCGTTCAAACTCGACCCGGGAAAAAAACTTCCGAAAAAAATAGGAAAAAAATTCAAAAAATTAAAAAACCTCTTTCCGGCATTATTTTTAGCGAAAACGGGATAAGATAATAGGAGAAAGAGACAAAAAAACTTTAGTCCCCAATTCCGTTCATACTCGACCCGCAGAAGAAAATTCGGAAAAGAATAGCAAAAAAATTCAAGAAATTAAAAAACCTCTTTCCGGCATTATTTTTAGCCCAAACGGGATAAGATAGGCCGAGAAAGCGACAAAAAAGTTTTAGTCTCGAATTCCGTTCATACTCGACCCGTGGAAGAAAATTCGGAAAAAAATAGGAAAAAAATTCAAAAAATTAAAAAACCTCTTTCTGGCATTATTTTTGGCCAAAACAGGAAGAGATTGGCCAAAAAAGAGAAAAAAAAAAAATTTTAGTCCCGAAATACGTTCATCCTTGACCTATGCAAGAAAATTCGGAAAAAAATAGCAAAAAAATTCAAAAAATTAAAAAACCTCTTTCCGACATTATTTTTAGCGAAAACGGGATGGGATAAGTGGAGAAAGAGACAAAAAAATTTTAGTCCCGAATTCCGTTCATACTCGACCCACGGAAGAAAATTCGGAAAAAAACAGGAAAAAATTTCAAAAAATTAAAAATCCTCTTTCCGACATTATTTTTAGCCCAAACGGGATGAGATAGGCTGAGAAGGAGACAAAAAATTTTAGTCCCGAATTCCGTTCATACTCGACCCACGGAAGAAAATTCGGAAAAAAATTCAAAAAATTAAAAATCCTATTTCCGACATTATTTTTAGCCCAAACGGGATGAGATAGGCTGAGAAAGAGACAAAAAATATTAGTCCCGAATTCCGTTCATACTCGACCCACGGAAGAAAATTCGGAAAAAAATAGCAAAAAAATTCAAAAAAATTGCAAAAACTTCTTTCCGGCATTATTTTTAGCCCAAACGGGATGAGATAGGCCGAGAAAGATAAAAAAAAAAAAAATTTAGTCCCGAAATAACGTGCATCCTTGACCCATGCAAGAAAATTCCGAAAAAAATAGCAAAAAAATTCAAAAAATTAAAAAACCTCTTTCCGACATTATTTTTAGCGAAAACGGGATGAGATAAGTGGAGAAAGAGACAAAAAAATTTTAGTCCCGAATTCCGTTCATACTCGACCCGTGGAAGAAAATTCGGAAAAAAATAGGAAAAAAATTCAAAAAATTAAAAAAACCTCTTTCTGGCATTATTTTTGGCCAAAACAGGAAGAGATTGGCCAAAAAAGAGAAAAAAAAAAATTTTAGTCCCGAAATACGTTCATCCTTGACCCATGCAAGAAATTCGGAAAAAAATAGCAAAGAAATTCAAAAAATTAAAAAACCTCTTTCCGACATTATTTTTAGTGAAAACGGGATGGGATAAGTGGAGAAAGAGACAAAAAAATTTTAGTCCCGAATTCCGTTCATACTCGACCCACGGAAGAAAATTCGGAAAAAAATAGGAAAAAATTTCAAAAAATTAAAAATCCTCTTTCCGACATTATTTTTAGCCCAAACGGGATGAGATAGGCTGAGAAGGAGACAAAAAATTTTAGTCCCGAATTCCGTTCATACTCGACCCACGGAAGAAAATTCGGAAAAAAATAGGAAAAAAATTCAAAAAATTAAAAATCCTATTTCCGACATTATTTTTAGCCCAAACGGGATGAGATAGGCTGAGAAAGAGACAAAAAATATTAGTCCCGAATTCCGTTCATACTCGACCCACGGAAGAAAATTCGGAAAAAATAGCAAAAAAATTCAAAAAATTGCAAAAACTTCTTTCCGGCATTATTTTTAGCCCAAACGGGATGAGATAGGCCGAGAAAGATAAAAAAAAAAAAAATTTTAGTCCCGAAATACGTGCATCCTTGACCCATGCAAGAAAATTCCGAAAAAAATAGCAAAAAAATTCAAAAAATTAAAAAACCTCTTTCCGACATTATTTTTAGCGAAAACGGGATGAGATAAATGGAGAAAGAGACAAAAAAATTTTAGTCCCGAATTCCGTTCATACTCGACCCGTGGAAGAAAATTCGGAAAAAAATAGGAAAAAAATTCAAAAAATTAAAAAACCTCTTTCTGGCATTATTTTTGGCCAAAACAGGAAGAGATTGGCCAAAAAAGAGAAAAAAAAAAATTTTAGTCCCGAAATACGTTCATCCTTGACCCATGCAAGAAAATTCGGAAAAAAATAGCAAAGAAATTCAAAAAATTAAAAAACCTCTTTCCGACATTATTTTTAGCGAAAACGGGATGGGATAAGTGGAGAAAGAGACAAAAAAATTTTAGTCCCGAATTCCGTTCATACTCGACCCACGGAAGAAAATTCGGAAAAAAATAGGAAAAAAATTTCAAAAAATTAAAAATCCTCTTTCCGACATTATTTTTAGCCCAAACGGGATGAGATAGGCTGAGAAGGAGACAAAAAAATTTTAGTCCCGAATTCCGTTCATACTCGACCCACGGAAGAAAATTCGGAAAAAAATAGGAAAAAAATTCAAAAAATTAAAAATCCTATTTCCGACATTATTTTTAGCCCAAACGGGATGAGATAGGCTGAGAAAGAGACAAAAAATATTAGTCCCGAATTCCGTTCATACTCGACCCACGGAAGAAAATTCGGAAAAAATAGCAAAAAAATTCAAAAAATTGCAAAAACTTCTTTCCGGCATTATTTTTAGCCCAAACGGGATGAGATAGCCGAGAAAGATAAAAAAAAAAAATTTAGTCCCGAAATACGTGCATCCTTGACCCATGCAAGAAAATTCCGAAAAAAATAGCAAAAAAATTCGAAAACCTCTTTCCGACATTATTTTTAGCGAAAACGGGATGAGATAAGTGGAGAATGAGACAAAAAAAATTTCAGTCCCGAATTCCGTTCATACTCGACCCACGGAAGAAAATTCGGAAAAAAATAGGAAAAAAATTCAAAAAATTAAAAATCCTCTTTCCGACATTATTTTTAGCCCAAACGGGATGAGATAGGCTGAGAAAGAGACAAAAAATATTAGTCCCGAATTCCGTTCATACACGACCCACGGAAGAAAATTCGGAAAAAAATAGCAAAAAAATTCAAAAAATTGCAAAAACTTCTTTCCGGCATTATTTTTAGCCCAAACGGGATGAGATAGGCCGAGAAAGATAAAAAAAAAAAAAATTTAGTCCCGAAATACGTTCATCCTTGACCCATGCAAGAAAATTCCGAAAAAAATAGCAAAAAAATTCAAAAAAATTAAAAAACCTCTTTCCCGACATTATTTTTAGCGAAAACGGGATGGGATAAGTGGAGAAAGAGACAAAAAAATTTTAGTCCCGAATTCCGTTCATACTCGACCCACGGAAGAAAATTCGGAAAAAAATAGGAAAAAATTTCAAAAAATTAAAAATCCTCTTTCCGACATTATTTTTAGCCCAAACGGGATGAGATAGGCTGAGAAGGAGACAAAAAATTTTAGTCCCGAATTCCGTTCATACTCGACCCACGGAAGAAAATTCGGAAAAAAATAGGAAAAAAATTCAAAAAATTAAAAATCCTATTTCCAACATTATTTTTAGCCCAAACGGGATGAGATAGGCTGAGAAAGAGACAAAAAATATTAGTCCCGAATTCCGTTCATACTCGACCCACGGAAGAAAATCGGAAAAAATAGCAAAAAAATTCAAAAAATTGCAAAAACTTCTTTCCGGCATTATTTTTAGCCCAAACGGGATGAGATAGGCCGAGAAAGATAAAAAAATAAAAATTTAGTCCCGAAATACGTGCATCCTTGACCCATGCAAGAAAATTCCGAAAAAAATAGCAAAAAAATTCAAAAACCTCTTTCCGACATTATTTTTAGCGAAAACGGGATGAGATAAGTGGAGAATGAGACAAAAAAATTTCAGTCCCGAATTCCGTTCATACTCGACCCACGGAAGAAAATTCGGAAAAAAATAGGAAAAAAATTCAAAAAATTAAAAATCCTCTTTCCGACATTATTTTTAGCCCAAACGGGATGAGATAGGCTGAGAAAGAGACAAAAAATATTAGTCCCGAATTCCGTTCATACACGACCCACGGAAGAAAATTCGGAAAAAATAGCAAAAAAATTCAAAAAATTGCAAAAACTTCTTTCCGGCATTATTTCTAGCCCAAACGGGATGAGATAGGCCGAGAAAGATAAAAAAAAAAAAATTTAGTCCCGAAATACGTTCATCCTTGACCCATGCAAGAAAATTCCGAAAAAAATAGCAAAAAAATTCAAAAAATTAAAAAACCTCTTTCCGACATTATTTTTAGCGAAAACGGGATGAGATAAGTGGAGAAAGAGACAAAAAAATTTTAGTCCCGAATTCCGTTCATACTCGACCCACGGAAGAAAATTCGGAAAAAAATAAAAAAAAAAATTCAAAAAATTAAAAATCCTCTTTCCGACATTATTTTTAGCCCAAACGGGATGAGATAGGCTGAGAAAGAGACAAAAAATATTAGTCCCCGAATTCCGTTCATACTCGACCCACGGAAGAATATTCGGAAAAAATAGCAAAAAAATTCAAAAAATTACAAAAACCTCTTTCCGGCATTATTTTTAGCCCAAACGGGATGAGATAGGCCGAGAAAGATAAAAAAAAAAATTTAGTCTCGAATTCCGTTCAAACTCGACCTGGGCAAAAAACTTCCGAAAAAAATAGGAAAAAAATTCAAAAAATTAAAAAACCTCTTTCCGGCAATATTTTTAGCAAAAACGGATGAGATAATAGGAGAAAGAGACAAAAAAACTTTAGTCCCCAATTCCGTTCATACTCGACCCGCAGAAGAAAATTCGGAAAAGAATAGCAAAAAAATTCAAGAAATTAAAAAACCCATTTCCGGCATTATTTTTAGCCCAAACGGGATAAGATAGGCCAAGAAAGCGACAAAAAAGTTTTAGTCTCGAATTCCGTTCATACTCGACCCGTGGAAGAAAATTCGGAAAAAAATAGGAAAAAAATTCAAAAAATTAAAAAACCTCTTTCTGGCATTATTTTTGGCCAAAACAGGATGAGATTGGCCAAAAAAGAGAAAAAAAAATTTTAGTCCCCGAAATACGGTCATCCTTGACCCATGGAAGAAAATTCCGAAAAAAAAAAGCAAAAAATTAAAAAACCTCTTTCCGACATTATTTTTAGCGAAAACGGGATGGGATAAGTGGAGAAAGAGACAAAAAAATTTTAGTCCCGAATTCCGTTCATACTCGACCCACGGAAGAAAATTCGGAAAAAAACAGGAAAAAATTTCAAAAAATTAAAAATCCTCTTTCCGACATTATTTTTAGCCCAAACGGGATGAGATAGGCTGAGAAGGAGACAAAAAATTTTAGTCCCGAATTCCGTTCATACTCGACCCACGGAAGAAAATTCGGAAAAAAATTCAAAAAATTAAAAATCCTATTTCCGACATTATTTTTAGCCCAAACGGGATGAGATAGGCTGAGAAAGAGACAAAAAATATTAGTCCCGAATTCCGTTCATACACGACCCACGGAAGAAAATTCGGAAAAAATAGCAAAAAAATTCAAAAAATTGCAAAAACTTCTTTCCGGCATTATTTTTAGCCCAAACGGGATGAGATAGGCCGAGAAAGATAAAAAAAAAAAAATTTAGTCCCGAAATACGTGTATCCTTGACCCATGCAAGAAAATTCCGAAAAAAATAGCAAAAAAATTCAAAAAATTAAAAAACCTCTTTCTGGCATTATTTTTGGCCAAAACAGGATGAGATTGGCCAAAAAAGAGAAAAAAAAAATTTTAGTCCCGAAATACGTGCATCCTTGACCCATGCAAGAAAATTCCGAAAAAAATAGCAAAAAAATTCAAAAAATTAAAAAACCTCTTTCCGACATTATTTTTAGCGAAAACGGGATGAGATAAGTGGAGAAAGAGACAAAAAAAATTTTAGTCCCGAATTTCGTTCATACTCGACCCACGGAAGAACATTCGGAAAAAAATAAAAAAAAATTCATAAAAGTAAAAATCGTCTTTCCGACATTATTTTTAGCCCAAACGGGATGAGATAGGCTGAGAAAGAGACAAAAAATATTAGTCCCGAATTCCGTTCATACTCGACCCACGGAAGAATATTCGGAAAAAAATAGCAAAAAAATTCAAAAAATTACAAAAACCTCTTTCCCGGCATTATTTTTACCCCGAACGGGATGAGATAGGCCGAGAAAGTTAAAAAAAAAAAAAATTTTAGTCTCGAATTCCGTTCAAACTCGACCTGGGCAAAAAACTTCCGAAAAAAATAGGAAAAAAATTCAAAAAATTAAAAAACCTCTTTCCGGCATTATTTTTAGCGAAAACGGGATGAGATAATAGGAGAAAGAGACAAAAAAACTTTAGCCCCCAATTCCGTTCATACTCGACCCGCAGAAGAAAATTCGGAAAAGAATAGCAAAAAAATTCAAGAAATTAAAAACCCTCTTTCCAGCATTATTTTTAGCCCAAACGGGATAAGATAGGCCGAGAAAGCGACAAAAAAGTTTTAGTCTCGAATTCCGTTCATACTCAACCCGTGGAAGAAAATTCGGAAAAAAATAGGAAAAAAATTCAAAAAATTAAAAAAACCTCTTTCTGGCATTATTTTTGGCCAAAACAGGATGAGATTGGCCAAAAAAAAGGAGAAAAAAAAAATTTAGTCCCGAAATACGTTCATCCTTGACCCATGCAAGAAAATTCCGAAAAAATAGCAAAAAAATTCAAAAAATTAAAAAACCTCTTTCCGACATTATTTTTAGCAAAAACGGGATGAGATAAGTGGAGAAAGAGAAAAAAAAATTTTAGTCCCGAATTCCGTTCATACTCGACCCACGGAAGAAAATTCGGAAAAAAATAGGAAAAAAAATTCAAAAAATTAAAAATCCTCTTTCCGACGTTATTTTTAGCCCGAACGGGATGAGATAGGCTGAGAAAGAGACAAAAAATATTAGTCCCGAATTCCGTTCATACTCGACCCACGGAAGAAAATTCGGAAAAAATAGCAAAAAAATTCAAAAAATTACAAAAACCTCTTTCCGGCATTATTTTTAGCCCAAACGGGATGAGAGGCGGAGAAAGATAAAAAAAAAAATTTAGTCTCGAATTCCGTTCAAACTCGACCCGGGCAAAAAACTTCCGAAAAAAATAGGAAAAAAATTCAAAAATTAAAAAACCTCTTTCCGGCATTATTTTTAGAGAAAACGGGATGAGATAATAGGAGAAAGAGACAAAAAAACTTTAGTCCCCAATTCCGTTCATACTCGACCCGCAGAAGAAAATTCGGAAAAGAATAGTAAAAAAATTCAAGAAATTAAAAAACCTCTTTCCGGCATTATTTTTAGCCCAGACGGGATAAGATAGGCCGAGAAAGCGACAAAAAAGTTTTAGTCTCGAATTCCGTTCATACTCGACCCGTGGAAGAAAATTCGGAAAAAAATAGGAAAAAAATTCAATAAATAAAAAAACCTCTTTCTGGCATTATTTTTGGCCAAAACAGGATGAGATTGGCCAAAAAAGAGAAAAAAAAAAATTTTAGTCCCGAAATACATTCATCCTTGACCCATGCAAGAAAATTCCGAAAAAAATAGCAAAAAAATCCAAAAAATAAAAAAACCTCTTTCCGACATTATTTTTAGCGAAAACGGGATGAGATAAGTGGAGAAAGAGACAAAAAAATTTTAGTCCCGAATTCCGTTCATACTCGACCCACGGAAGAAAATTCGGAAAAAAATAGGAAAAAAATTCAAAAAAATAAAAATCCTCTTTCCGACATTATTTTTAGCCCAAACGGGATGAGATAGGCTGAGAAAGAGACAAAAAATATTAGTCCCGAATTCCGTTCATACTCGACCCACGGAAGAAAATTCGGAAAAAATAGCAAAAAAATTCAAAAAATTACAAAATCCTCTTTCCGACATTATTTTTAGCCCAAACGAGATGAGATAGGCCGAGAAAGATAAAAAAAAAAAATTTAGTCTCGAATTCCGTTCAAACTCGACCCGGGAAAAAAACTTCCGAAAAAAATAGGAAAAAAATTCAAAAAATTAAAAAACCTCTTTCCGGCATTATTTTTAGCGAAAACGGGATAAGATAATAGGAGAAAGAGACAAAAAAACTTTAGTCCCCAATTCCGTTCATACTCGACCCGCAGAAGAAAATTCGGAAAAGAATAGCAAAAAAATTCAAGAAATTAAAAAACCTCTTTCCGGCATTATTTTTAGCCCAAACGGGATAAGATAGGCCGAGAAAGCGACAAAAAAGTTTTAGTCTCGAATTCCGTTCATACTCGACCCGTGGAAGAAAATTCGGAAAAAAATAGGAAAAAAATTCAAAAAATTAAAAAACCTCTTTCTGGCATTATTTTTGGCCAAAACAGGAAGAGATTGGCCAAAAAAGAGAAAAAAAAAATTTTAGTCCCGAAATACGTTCATCCTTGACCCATGCAAGAAAATTCGGAAAAAAATAGCAAAAAAATTCAAAAAATTAAAAAACCTCTTTCCGACATTATTTTTAGCGAAAACGGGATGGGATAAGTGGAGAAAGAGACAAAAAAATTTTAGTCCCGAATTCCGTTCATACTCGACCCACGGAAGAAAATTCGGAAAAAAATAGGAAGAAATTTCAAAAAATTAAAAATCCTCTTTCCGACATTATTTTTAGCCCAAACGGGATGAGATAGGCTGAGAAGGAGACAAAAAATTTTAGTCCCGAATTCCGTTCATACTCGACCCACGGAAGAAAATTCGGAAAAAAATAGGAAAAAAATTCAAAAAATTAAAAATCCTATTTCCGACATTATTTTTAGCCCAAACGGGATGAGATAGGCTGAGAAAGAGACAAAAAATATTAGTCCCGAATTCCGTTCATACTCGACCCACGGAAGAAAATTCGAAAAAAATAGCAAAAAAATTCAAAAAATTGCAAAAACTTCTTTCCGGCATTATTTTTAGCCCAAACGGGATGAGATAGGCCGAGAAAGATAAAAAAAAAAAAATTTAGTCCCGAAATACGTGCATCCTTGACCCATGCAAGAAAATTCCGACAAAAATAGCAAAAAAATTCAAAAACCTCTTTCCGACATTATTTTTAGCGAAAACGGGATGAGATAAGTGGAGAATGAGACAAAAAAATTTTAGTCCCGAATTCCGTTCATACTCGACCCACGGAAGAAAATTCGGAAAAAAATAGGAAAAAAATTCAAAAAATTAAAAATCCTCTTTCCGACATTATTTTTAGCCCAAACGGGATGAGATAGGCTGAGAAAGAGACAAAAAATATTAGTCCCGAATTCCGTTCATACACGACCCACGGAAGAAAATTCGGAAAAAAATAGCAAAAAAATTCAAAAAATTGCAAAAACTTCTTTCCGGCATTATTTTTAGCCCAAACGGGATGAGATAGGCCGAGAAAGATAAAAAAAAAAAAATTTAGTCCCGAAATACGTTCATCCTTGACCCATGCAAGAAAATTCCGAAAAAAATAGCAAAAAAATTCAAAAAATTAAAAAACCTCTTTCCGACATTATTTTTAGCGAAAACGGGATGAGATAAGTGGAGAAAGAGACAAAAAAATTTTAGTCCCGAAATCCGTTCATACTCGACCCACGGAAGAAAATTCGGAAAAAAATAAAAAAAAAATTCAAAAAATTAAAAATCCTCTTTCCGACATTATTTTTAGCCCAAACGGGATGAGATAGGCTGAGAAAGAGACAAAAAATATTAGTCCCGAATTCCGTTCATACTCGACCCACGGAAGAATATTCGGAAAAAATAGCAAAAAAATTCAAAAAATTACAAAAACCTCTTTCCGGCATTATTTTTAGCCCAAACGGGATGAGATAGGCCGAGAAAGATAAAAAAAAAAATTTAGTCTCGAATTCCGTTCAAACTCGACCTGGGCAAAAAACTTCCGAAAAAAATAGGAAAAAAATTCAAAAAATTAAAAAACCTCTTTCCGGCAATATTTTTAGCAAAAACGGGATGAGATAATAGGAGAAAGAGACAAAAAAACTTTAGTCCCCAATTCCGTTCATACTCGACCCGCAGAAGAAAATTCGGAAAAGAATAGCAAAAAAATTCAAGAAATTAAAAAACCTCTTTCCGGCATTATTTTTAGCCCAAACGGGATAAGATAGGCCAAGAAAGCGACAAAAAAGTTTTAGTCTCGAATTCCGTTCATACTCGACCCGTGGAAGAAAATTCGGAAAAAAATAGGAAAAAAATTCAAAAAATTAAAAAACCTCTTTCTGGCATTATTTTTGGCCAAAACAGGATGAGATTGGCCAAAAAAGAGAAAAAAAAATTTTAGTCCCGAAATACGGTTATCCTTGACCCATGGAAGAAAATTCCGAAAAAAAAAGCAAAAAATTAAAAAACCTCTTTCCGACATTATTTTTAGCGAAAACGGGATGGGATAAGTGGAGAAAGAGACAAAAAAATTTTAGTCCCGAATTCCGTTCATACTCGACCCACGGAAGAAAATTCGGAAAAAAACAGGAAAAAATTTCAAAAAATTAAAAATCCTCTTTCCGACATTATTTTTAGCCCAAACGGGATGAGATAGGCTGAGAAGGAGACAAAAAATTTTAGTCCCGAATTCCGTTCATACTCGACCCACGGAAGAAAATTCGGAAAAAAATTCAAAAAATTAAAAATCCTATTTCCGACATTATTTTTAGCCCAAACGGGATGAGATAGGCTGAGAAAGGGACAAAAAATATTAGTCCCGAATTCCGTTCATACTCGACCCACGGAAGAAAATTCGGAAAAAATAGCAAAAAAATTCAAAAAATTGCAAAAACTTCTTTCCGGCATTATTTTTAGCCCAAACGGGATGAGATAGGCCGAGAAAGATAAAAAAAAAAAAAAAAATTTAGTCCCGAAATACGTGCATCCTTGACCCATGCAAGAAAATTCCGAAAAAAATAGCAAAAAAATTCAAAAAATTAAAAAACCTCTTTCCGACATTATTTTTAGCGAAAACGGGATGAGATAAGTGGAGAAAGAGACAAAAAAATTTTAGTCCCGAATTTCGTTCATACTCGACCCACGGAAGAACATTCGGAAAAAAATAAAAAAAAATTCATAAAAGTAAAAATCGTCTTTCCGACATTATTTTTAGCCCAAACGGGATGAGATAGGCTGAGAAAGAGACAAAAAATATTAGTCCCGAATTCCGTTCATACTCGACCCACGGAAGAATATTCGGAAAAAATAGCAAAAAAATTCAAAAAATTACAAAAACCTCTTTCCGGCATTATTTTTACCCCGAACGGGATGAGATAGGCCGAGAAAGTTAAAAAAAAAAAATTTAGTCTCGAATTCCGTTCAAACTCGACCTGGGCAAAAAACTTCCGAAAAAAATAGGAAAAAAATTCAAAAAATTAAAAAACCTCTTTCCGGCATTATTTTTAGCGAAAACGGGATGAGATAATAGGAGAAAGAGACAAAAAAACTTTAGCCCCCAATTCCGTTCATACTCGACCCGCAGAAGAAAATTCGGAAAAGAATAGCAAAAAAATTCAAGAAATTAAAAACCCTCTTTCCAGCATTATTTTTAGCCCAAACGGGATAAGATAGGCCGAGAAAGCGACAAAAAAGTTTTAGTCTCGAATTCCGTTCATACTCAACCCGTGGAAGAAAATTCGGAAAAAAATAGGAAAAAAATTCAAAAAATTAAAAAAACCTCTTTCTGGCATTATTTTTGGCCAAAACAGGATGAGATTGGCCAAAAAGGAGAAAAAAAAAAATTTAGTCCCGAAATACGTTCATCCTTGACCCATGCAAGAAAATTCCGAAAAAAATAGCAAAAAAATTCAAAAAATTAAAAAACCTCTTTCCGACATTATTTTTAGCAAAAACGGGATGAGATAAGTGGAGAAAGAGAAAAAAAAATTTTAGTCCCGAATTCCGTTCATACTCGACCCACGGAAGAAAATTCGGAAAAAAAATAGGAAAAAAATTCAAAAAATTAAAAATCCTCTTTCCGACGTTATTTTTAGCCCGAACGGGATGAGATAGGCTGAGAAAGAGACAAAAAATATTAGTCCCGAATTCCGTTCATACTCGACCCACGGAAGAAAATTCGGAAAAAATAGCAAAAAAATTCAAAAAATTACAAAAACCTCTTTCCGGCATTATTTTTAGCCCAAACGGGATGAGAGGCGGAGAAAGATAAAAAAAAAAATTTAGTCTCGAATTCCGTTCAAACTCGACCCGGGCAAAAAACTTCCGAAAAAAATAGGAAAAAAATTCAAAAAATTAAAAAACCTCTTTCCGGCATTATTTTTAGAGAAAACGGGATGAGATAATAGGAGAAAGAGACAAAAAAACTTTAGTCCCCAATTCCGTTCATACTCGACCCGCAGAAGAAAATTCGGAAAAGAATAGTAAAAAAATTCAAGAAATTAAAAAACCTCTTTCCGGCATTATTTTTAGCCCAAACGGGATAAGATAGGCCGAGAAAGCGACAAAAAAGTTTTAGTCTCGAATTCCGTTCATACTCGACCCGTGGAAGAAAATTCGGAAAAAAATAGGAAAAAAATTCAATAAATAAAAAAACCTCTTTCTGGCATTATTTTTGGCCAAAACAGGATGAGATTGGCCAAAAAAGAGAAAAAAAAAAATTTTAGTCCCGAAATACATTCATCCTTGACCCATGCAAGAAAATTCCGAAAAAAATAGCAAAAAAATTCAAAAAATTAAAAAACCTCTTTCCGACATTATTTTTAGCGAAAACGGGATGAGATAAGTGGAGAAAGAGACAAAAAAATTTTGGTCCCGAATTCCGTTCATACTCGACCCACGGAAGAAAATTCGGAAAAAAATAGGAAAAAAATTCAAAAAAATAAAAATCCTCTTTCCGACATTATTTTTAGCCCAAACGGGATGAGATAGGCTGAGAAAGAGACAAAAAATATTAGTCCCGAATTCCGTTCATACTCGACCCACGGAAGAAAATTCGGAAAAAATAGCAAAAAAATTCAAAAAATTACAAAAACCTCTTTCCGACATTATTTTTAGCCCAAACGGGATGAGATAGGCCGAGAAAGATAAAAAAAAAAAAATTTAGTCTCGAATTCCGTTCAAACTCGACCCGGGAAAAAAACTTCCGAAAAAAATAGGAAAAAAATTCAAAAAATTAAAAAACCTCTTTCCGGCATTATTTTTAGCGAAAACGGGATAAGATAATAGGAGAAAGAGAAAAAAAAACTTTAGTCCCCAATTCTGTTCATACTCGACCCGCAGAAGAAAATTCGGAAAAGAATAGCAAAAAAATTCAAGAAATTAAAAAACCTCTTTCCGGCATTATTTTTAGCCCAAACGGGATAAGATAGGCCGAGAAAGCGACAAAAAAGTTTTAGTCTCGAATTCCGTTCATACTCGACCCGTGGAAGAAAATTCGGAAAAAAATAGGAAAAAAATTCAAAAAATTAAAAAACCTCTTTCTGGCATTATTTTTGGCCAAAACAGGAAGAGATTGGCCAAAAAAGAGAAAAAAAAAATTTTAGTCCCGAAATACGTTCATCCTTGACCCATGCAAGAAAATTCGGAAAAAAATAGCAAAAAAATTCAAAAAATTAAAAAACCTCTTTCCGACATTATTTTTAGCGAAAACGGGATGGGATAAGTGGAGAAAGAGACAAAAAAATTTTAGTCCCGAATTCCGTTCATACTCGACCCACGGAAGAAAATTCGGAAAAAAATAGGAAAAAAATTCAAAAAATTAAAAATCCTATTTCCGACATTATTTTTAGCCCAAACGGGATGAGATAGGCTGAGAAAGAGACAAAAAATATTAGTCCCGAATTCCGTTCATACTCGACCCACGGAAGAAAATTCGGAAAAAATAGCAAAAAAATTCAAAAAATTGCAAAAACTTCTTTCCGGCATTATTTTTAGCCCAAACGGGATGAGATAGGCCGAGAAAGATAAAAAAAAAAAAATTTAGTCCCGAAATACGTGCATCCTTGACCCATGCAAGAAAATTCCGAAAAAAATAGCAAAAAAATTCAAAAACCTCTTTCCGACATTATTTTTAGCGAAAACGGGATGAGGTAAGTGGAGAATGAGACAAAAAAATTTTAGTCCCGAATTCCGTTCATACTCGACCCACGGAAGAAAATTCGGAAAAAAATAGGAAAAAAATTCAAAAAATTAAAAATCCTCTTTCCGACATTATTTTTAGCCCAAACGGGATGAGATAGGCTGAGAAAGAGACAAAAAATATTAGTCCCGAATTCCGTTCATACACGACCCACGGAAGAAAATTCGGAAAAAATAGCAAAAAAATTCAAAAAATTGCAAAAACTTCTTTCCGGCATTATTTTTAGCCCAAACGGGATGAGATAGGCCGAGAAAGATAAAAAAAAAAAAATTTAGTCCCGAAATACGTTCATCCTTGACCCATGCAAGAAAATTCCGAAAAAAATAGCAAAAAAATTCAAAAAATTAAAAAACCTCTTTCCGACATTATTTTTAGCGAAAACGGGATGAGATAAGTGGAGAAAGAGACAAAAAAATTTTAGTCCCGAATTCCGTTCATACTCGACCCACGGAAGAAAATTCGGAAAAAAATAAAAAAAAATTCATAAAATTAAAAATCCTCTTTCCGACATTATTTTTAGCCCAAACGGGATGAGATAGGCTGAGAAAGAGACAAAAAATATTAGTCCCGAATTCCGTTCATACTCGACCCACGGAAGAAAATTCGGAAAAAATAGCAAAAAAATTCAAAAAATTACAAAATCCTCTTTCCGACATTATTTTTAGCCCAAACGAGATGAGATAGGCCGAGAAAGATAAAAAAAAAAAATTTAGTCTCGAATTCCGTTCAAACTCGACCCGGGAAAAAAACTTCCGAAAAAAATAGGAAAAAAATTCAAAAAATTAAAAAACCTCTTTCCGGCATTATTTTTAGCGAAAACGGGATAAGATATTAGGAGAAAGAGACAAAAAAACTTTAGTCCCCAATTCCGTTCATACTCGACCCGCAGAAGAAAATTCGGAAAAGAATAGCAAAAAAATTCAAGAAATTAAAAAACCTCTTTCCGGCATTATTTTTAGCCCAAACGGGATAAGATAGGCCGAGAAAGCGACAAAAAAGTTTTAGTCTCGAATTCCGTTCATACTCGACCCGTGGAAGAAAATTCGGAAAAAAATAGGAAAAAAATTCAAAAAATTAAAAAACCTCTTTCTGGCATTATTTTTGGCCAAAACAGGAAGAGATTGGCCAAAAAAGAGAAAAAAAAAATTTTAGTCCCGAAATACGTTCATCCTTGACCCATGCAAGAAAATTCGGAAAAAAATAGCAAAAAAATTCAAAAAATTAAAAAACCTCTTTCCGACATTATTTTTAGCGAAAACGGGATGGGATAAGTGGAGAAAGAGACAAAAAAATTTTAGTCCCGAATTCCGTTCATACTCGACCCACGGAAGAAAATTCGGAAAAAAATAGAAAGAAATTTCAAAAAATTAAAAATCCTCTTTCCGATATTATTTTTATCCCAAACGGGATGAGATAGGCTGAGAAGGAGACAAAAAATTTTAGTCCCGAATTCCGTTCATACTCGACCCACGGAAGAAAATTCGGAAAAAAATAGGAAAAAAATTCAAAAAATTAAAAATCCTATTTCCGACATTATTTTTAGCCCAAACGGGATGAGATAGGCTGAGAAAGAGACAAAAAATATTAGTCCCGAATTCCGTTCATACTCGACCCACGGAAGAAAATTCGGAAAAAATAGCAAAAAAATTCAAAAAATTGCAAAAACTTCTTTCCGGCATTATTTTTAGCCCAAACGGGATGAGATAGGCCGAGAAAGATAAAAAAAAAAAAAATTTAGTCCCGAAATACGTGCATCCTTGACCCATGCAAGAAAATTCCGACAAAAATAGCAAAAAAATTCAAAAACCTCTTTCCGACATTATTTTTAGCGAAAACGGGATGAGATAAGTGGAGAATGAGACAAAAAAATTTTAGTCCCGAATTCCGTTCATACTCGACCCACGGAAGAAAATTCGGAAAAAAATAGGAAAAAAATTCAAAAAATTAAAAATCCTCTTTCCGACATTATTTTTAGCCCAAACGGGATGAGATAGGCTGAGAAAGAGACAAAAAATATTAGTCCCGAATTCCGTTCATACACGACCCACGGAAGAAAATTCGGAAAAAATAGCAAAAAAATTCAAAAAATTGCAAAAACTTCTTTCCGGCATTATTTTTAGCCCAAACGGGATGAGATAGGCCGAGAAAGATAAAAAAAAAAAAAATTTAGTCCCGAAATACGTTCATCCTTGACCCATGCAAGAAAATTCCGAAAAAAATAGCAAAAAAATTCAAAAAATTAAAAAACCTCTTTCCGACATTATTTTTAGCGAAAACGGGATGAGATAAGTGGAGAAAGAGACAAAAAAATTTTAGTCCCGAAATCCGTTCATACTCGACCCACGGAAGAAAATTCGGAAAAAAATAAAAAAAAAATTCAAAAAATTAAAAATCCTCTTTCCGACATTATTTTTAGCCCAAACGGGATGAGATAGGCTGAGAAAGAGACAAAAAATATTAGTCCCGAATTCCGTTCATACTCGACCCACGGAAGAATATTCGGAAAAAATAGCAAAAAAATTCAAAAAATTACAAAAACCTCTTTCCGGCATTATTTTTAGCCCAAACGGGATGAGATAGGCCGAGAAAGATAAAAAAAAAAATTTAGTCTCGAATTCCGTTCAAACTCGACCTGGGCAAAAAACTTCCGAAAAAAATAGGAAAAAAATTCAAAAAATTAAAAAACCTCTTTCCGGCAATATTTTTAGCAAAAACGGGATGAGATAATAGGAGAAAGAGACAAAAAAACTTTAGTCCCCAATTCCGTTCATACTCGACCCGCAGAAGAAAATTCGGAAAAGAATAGCAAAAAAATTCAAGAAATTAAAAAACCTCTTTCCGGCATTATTTTTAGCCCAAACGGGATAAGATAGGCCAAGAAAGCGACAAAAAAGTTTTAGTCTCGAATTCCGTTCATACTCGACCCGTGGAAGAAAATTCGGAAAAAAATAGGAAAAAAATTCAAAAAATTAAAAAACCTCTTTCTGGCATTATTTTTGGCCAAAACAGGATGAGATTGGCCAAAAAAGAGAAAAAAAAATTTTAGTCCCGAAATACGGTTATCCTTGACCCATGGAAGAAAATTCCGAAAAAAAAAGCAAAAAATTAAAAAACCTCTTTCCGACATTATTTTTAGCGAAAACGGGATGGGATAAGTGGAGAAAGAGACAAAAAAATTTTAGTCCCGAATTCCGTTCATACTCGACCCACGGAAGAAAATTCGGAAAAAAACAGGAAAAAATTTCAAAAAATTAAAAATCCTCTTTCCGACATTATTTTTAGCCCAAACGGGATGAGATAGGCTGAGAAGGAGACAAAAAATTTTAGTCCCGAATTCCGTTCATACTCGACCCACGGAAGAAAATTCGGAAAAAAATTCAAAAAATTAAAAATCCTATTTCCGACATTATTTTTAGCCCAAACGGGATGAGATAGGCTGAGAAAGAGACAAAAAATATTAGTCCCGAATTCCGTTCATACTCGACCCACGGAAGAAAATTCGGAAAAAATAGCAAAAAAATTCAAAAAATTGCAAAAACTTCTTTCCGGCATTATTTTTAGCCCAAACGGGATGAGATAGGCCGAGAAAGATAAAAAAAAAAAAATTTAGTCCCGAAATACGTGCATCCTTGACCCATGCAAGAAAATTCCGAAAAAAATAGCAAAAAAATTCAAAAACCTCTTTCCGACATTATTTTTAGCGAAAACGGGATGAGATAAGTGGAGAATGAGACAAAAAAATTTTAGTCCCGAATTCCGTTCATACTCGACCCACGGAAGAAAATTCGGAAAAAAATAGGAAAAAAATTCAAAAAATTAAAAATCCTCTTTCCGACATTATTTTTAGCCCAAACGGGATGAGATAGGCTGAGAAAGAGACAAAAAATATTAGTCCCGAATTCCGTTCATACACGACCCACGGAAGAAAATTCGGAAAAAAATAGCAAAAAAATTCAAAAAATTGCAAAAACTTCTTTCCGGCATTATTTTTAGCCCAAACGGGATGAGATAGGCCGAGAAAGATAAAAAAAAAAAAATTTAGTCCCGAAATACGTTCATCCTTGACCCATGTAAGAAAATTCCGAAAAAAATAGCAAAAAAATTCAAAAAATTAAAAAACCTCTTTCCGACATTATTTTTAGCGAAAACGGGATGAGATAAGTGGAGAAAGAGACAAAAAAATTTTAGTCCCGAATTCCGTTCATACTCGACCCACGGAAGAAAATTCGGAAAAAAATAAAAAAAAAATTCAAAAAATTAAAAATCCTCTTTCCGACATTATTTTTAGCCCAAACGGGATGAGATAGGCTGAGAAAGAGACAAAAAATATTAGTCCCGAATTCCGTTCATACTCGACCCACGGAAGAATATTCGGAAAAAATAGCAAAAAAATTCAAAAAATTACAAAAACCTCTTTCCGGCATTATTTTTAGCCCAAACGGGATAAGATAGGCCGAGAAAGCGACAAAAAAGTTTTAGTCTCGAATTCCGTTCATACTCGACCCGTGGAAGAAAATTCGGAAAAAAATAGGGAAAAAATTCAATAAAATAAAAAACCTCTTTCTGGCATTATTTTTGGCCAAAACAGGATGAGATTGGCCAAAAAAGAGAAAAAAGAAATTTTAGTCCCGAAATACGTTCATCCTTGACCCATGCAGAAAATTCCGAAAAAAATTGCAAAAAAATTCAAAAAATTAAAAAACCTCTTTCCGACATTATTTTTAGCGAAAACGGGATGAGATAAGTGGAGAAAGAGACAAAAAAATTTTAGTCCCGAATTCCGTTCATACTCGACCCACGGAAGAAAATTCGGAAAAAAATAGGAAAAAAATTCAAAAAATTAAAAATCCTCTTTCCGACATTATTTTTAGCCCAAACGGGATGAGATAGGCTGAGAAAGAGACAAAAAATTTTAGTCCCGAATTCCGTTCATACTCGACCCACGGAAGAAAATTCGGAAAAAAATAGGAAAAAAATTCAAAAAATTAAAAATCCTATTTCTGACATTATTTTTAGTCCAAACGGGATGTGACAGGCTGAGAAAGAGACAAAAAATATTAGTCCCGAATTCCGTTCATACTCGACCCACGGAAGAAAATTAGGAAAAAAATTCAAAAAATTAAAAATCCTCTTTCCGACATTATTTTTAGCCCAAACGGAATGAGATAGGCTGAGAAAGAGACAAAAAATATTAGTCCCGAATTCCGTTCATACTCGACCCACGGAAGAAAATTCGGAAAAAATAGCAAAAAAATTCAAAAAATTACAAAAACCTCTTTCCGGCTTGATTTTTAGCCCAAACGGGATGAGATAGGCCGAGAAAGATAAAAAAAAAAATTTTGTCTCGAATTCCGTTCAAACTCGACCCGGGCAAAAAACATCCGAAAAAAATAGGAAAAAAATTCAAAAAATTAAAAAACCTCTTTCCAGCATTATTTTTAGCGAAAACGGGATGAGATAATAGGAGAAAGAGACAAAAAAACTTTAGTCCCCAATTCCGTTCATACTCGACCCGCAGAAGAAAATTCGGAAAAGAATATCAAAAAAATTCAAGAAATTAAAAAACCTCTTGCCGGCATTATTTTTAGCCCAAACGGGATAAGATAGGCCGAGAAAGCGACAAAAAAGTTTTAGTCTCGAATTCCGTTCATACTCGACCCGTGGAAGAAAATTCGGAAAAAAATAGGAAAAAAATTCAAAAAATTAAAAAAACCTCTTTCTGGCATTATTTTTGGCCAAAACAGGATGAGATTGGCCAAAAAAGAGAAAAAAAAAATTTTAGTCCCGAAATACGTTCATCCTTGACCCATGCAAGAAAATTCCGAAAAAAATAGCAAAAAAATTCAAAAAATTAAAAAACCTCTTTCCGACATTATTTTTAGCGAAAACGGGATGAGATAAGTGGAGAAAGAGACAAAAAAATTTTAGTCCCGAATTCCGTTCATACTCGACCCACGGAAGAAAATTCGGAAAAAAATTGGAAAAAAATTCAAAAAATTAAAAATCCTCTTTCCGACGTTATTTTTAGCCCGAACGGGATGAGGTAGGCTGAGAAAGAGACAAAAAATATTAGTCCCGAATTCCGTTCATACTCGACCCACGGAAGAAAATTCGGAAAAAATAGCAAAAAAATTCAAAAAATTACAGAAACCTCTTTCTGGCATTATTTTTAGCCCAAACGGGATGAGATAGGCCGAGAAAGATAAAAAAAAAAATTTAGCCTCGAATTCCGTTCAAACTCGACCTGGGCAAAAAACTTCCAAAAAAATTAGGAAAAAAATTCAAAAAATTAAAAAACCTCTTTCCGGCATTATTTTTAGCGAAAACGGGATGAGATAATAGGAGAAAGAGACAAAAAAACTTTAGTCCCCAATTCCGTTCATACTCAGCCCGCAGAAGAAAATTCGGAAAAGAATAGCAAAAAAATTCAAGAAATTAAAAAACCTCTTTCCGGCATTATTTTTAGCCCGAACGGGATAAGATAGGCCGAGAAAACGACAAAAAAGTTTTAGTCTCGAATTCCGTTCATACTCGACCCATGGAAGAAAATTCGGAAAAAAATAGGAAAAAAATTCAAAAAATTAAAAAACCTCTTTCTGGCATTATTTTTGGCCAAAACAGGATGCGATTGGCCAAAAAAGAGAAAAAAAAAAAATTTTAGTCCCGAAATACGTTCATCCTTGACCCATGCAAGAAAATTCGGAAAAAAATAGCAAAAAAATTCAAAAAATTAAAAAACCTCTTTCCGACATTATTTTTAGCGAAAACGGGATGAGATAAGTGGAGAAAGAGACAAAAAAATTTTAGTCCCGAATTCCGTTCATACTCGACCCACGGAAGAAAATTCGGAAAAAAATTTGAAAAAAATTCAAAAAATTAAAAATCCTCTTTCCGACATTATTTTTAGCCCAAACGGGATGAGATAGGCTGAGAAAGAGACAAAAAATATTAGTCCCGAATTCCGTTCATACTCGACCCACGGAAGAAAATTCGGAAAAAATAGCAAAAAAATTCAAAAAATTACAAAAACCTCTTTCCGGCATTATTTTTAGCCCAAACGGGATGAGATAGGCCGAGAAAGATAAAAAAAAAAAATTTAGTCTCGAATTCCGTTCAAACTCGACCCGGGCAAAAAACTTCCGAAAAAAATAGGAAAAAAATTCAAAAAATTAAAAAACCTCTTTCCGGCATTATTTTTAGCGAAAACGGGATGAGATAATAGGAGAAAGAGACAAAAAAACTTTAGTCCCCAATTCCGTTCATACTCGACCCGCAGAAGAAAATTCGGAAAAGAATAGCAAAAAAATTCAAGAAATTATAAAACCTCTTTCCGGCATTATTTTTAGTCCAAACGGGATAAGATAGGCTGAGAAAGCGACAGAAAAGTTTTAGTCTCGAATTCCGTTCATACTCGACCCGTGGAAGAAAATTCGGAAAAAAAGAGGAAAAAAATTCGAAAAATTAAAAAACCTCTTTCTGGCATTATTTTTGGGCAAAACAGGATGAGATTGGCCAAAAAAGAGAAAAAAAGAAAATTTTAGTCCCGATATACGTTCATCCTTGACCCATGCAAGAAAATTCCGAAAAAAATAGCAAAAAAATTCAAAAAATTGAAAAACCTCTTTCCGACATTATTTTTAGCGAAAACGAGATGAGATAAGTGGAGAAAGAGACAAAAAAATTTTAGTCCCGAATTCCGTTCATACTCGACCCACGGAAGAAAATTCGGAAAAAAATAGGAAAAAAATTCAAAAAATTAAAAATCCTCTTTCCGACATTATTTTTAGCCCAAACGAGATGAGATAGGCTGAGAAAGAGACAAATAATATTAGTCCCGAATTTCGTTCATACTCGACCCACGGAAGAAAATTCGGAAAAAATAGCAAAAAAATTCAAAAAATTACAAAAACCTCTTTCTGGCATTATTTTTAGCCCAAACGTGATGAGATAGGCCGAGAAAGATAAAAAAAAAAAAAATTTAGTCTCGAATTCCGTTCAAACTCGACCCGGGCAAAAAACTTCCGAAAAAAATAGGAAAAAAATTCAAAAAATTAAAAAACCTCTTTCCGGCATTATTTTTAGAGAAAACGGGATGAGATAATAGGAGAAAGAGACAAAAAAACTTTAGTCCCCAATTCCGTTCATACTCGACCCGCAGAAGAAAATTCGGAAAAGAATAGCAAAAAAATTCACGAAATTAAAAAACCTCTTTCCGGCATTATTTTTAGCCCAAACGGGATAAGATAGGCCGAGAAAGCGACAAAAAAGTTTTAGTCTCGGATTCCGTTCATACTCGACCCGTGGAAGAAAATTCGGAAAAAAATAGGAAAAAAATTCAATAAATTAAAAAACCTCTTTCTGGCATTATTTTTGGCCAAAAAAGGATGAGATTGGCCAAAAAGGAGAAAAAAAAAATTTAGTCCCGAAATACGTTCATCCTTGACCCATGCAAGAAAATTCGGAAAAAAATAGCAAAAAAATTCAAAAATTTAAAAAACCTCTTTCCGACATTATTTTTTGCGAAAACGGGATGAGATAAGTGGAGAAAGAGAAAAAAAAATTTTAGTCCCGAATTCCGTTCATACTCGACCCACGGAAGAAAATTCGGAAAAAAATAGGAAAAAAATTCAAAAAATTAAAAATCCTCTTTCCGACGTTATTTTTAGCCCGAACGGGATGAGATAGACTGAGAAAGAGACAAAAAATATTAGTCCCGAATTCCGTTCATACTCGACCCACGGAAGAAAATTCGGAAAAAATAGCAAAAAAATTCAAAAAATTACAAAAACCTCTTTCCGGCATTATTTTTAGCCCAAACGGGATGAGAGGTGGAGAAAGATAAAAAAAAAAATTTAGTCTCGAATTCCGTTCAAACTCAACCCGGGCAAAAAACTTCCGAAAAAAATAGGAAAAAAATTCAAAAAATTAAAAAACCTCTTTCCGGCATTATTTTTAGAGAAAACGGGATGAGATAATAGGAGAAAGAGACAAAAAAACTTTAGTCCCCAATTCCGTTCATACTCGACCCGCAGAAGAAAATTCGGAAAAGAATAGCAAAAAAATTCAAGAAATTAAAAAACCTCTTTCCGGCATTATTTTTAGCCCAAACGGAATAAGATAGGCCGAGAAAGCGACAAAAAAGTTTTAGTCTCGAATTCCGTTCATACTCGACCCGTGGAAGAAAATTCGGAAAAAAATAGGAAAAAAATTCAATAAATTAAAAAACCTCTTTCTGGCATTATTTTTGGCCAAAACAGGATGAGATTGGCCAAAAAGGAGAAAAAAAAAAATTTAGTCCCGAAATACGTTCATCCTTGACCCATGCAAGAAAATTCCGAAAAAAATAGCAAAAAAATTCAAAAAATTAAAAAACCTCTTTCCGACATTATTTTTTGCGAAAACGGGATGAGATAAGTGGAGAAAGAGAAAAAAAAATTTTAGTCCCGAATTCCGTTCATACTCGACCCACGGAAGAAAATTCGGAAAAAAATTGGAAAAAAATTCAAAAAATTAAAAATCCTCTTTCCGACGTTATTTTTAGCCCGAACGGGATGAGGTAGGCTGAGAAAGAGACAAAAAATATTAGTCCCGAATTCCGTTCATACTCGACCCACGGAAGAAAATTCGGAAAAAATAGCAAAAAAATTCAAAAAATTACAAAAACCTCTTTCTGGCATTATTTTTAGCCCAAACGGGATGAGGTAGGCCGAGAAAGATAAAAAAAAAAAATTTAGCCTCGAATTCCGTTCAAACTCGACCTGGGCAAAAAACTTCCAAAAAAATTAGGAAAAAAATTCAAAAAATTAAAAAACCTCTTTCCGGCATTATTTTTAGCGAAAACGGGATGAGATAATAGGAGAAAGAGACAAAAAAACTTTAGTCCCCAATTCCGTTCATACTCAACCCGCAGAAGAAAATTCGGAAAAGAATAGCAAAAAAATTCAAGAAATTAAAAAACCTCTTTCCGGCATTATTTTTAGCCCGAACGGGATAAGATAGGCCGAGAAAACGACAAAAAAGTTTTAGTCTCGAATTCCGTTCATACTCGACCCATGGAAGAAAATTCGGAAAAAAATAGGAAAAAAATTCAAAAAATTAAAAAACCTCTTTCTGGCATTATTTTTGGCCAAAACAGGAAGAGATTGGCCAAAAAAGAGAAAAAAAAAAAATTTTAGTCCCGAAATACGTTCATCCTTGACCCATGCAAGAAAATTCGGAAAAAAATAGCAAAAAAATTCAAAAAATTAAAAAACCTCTTTCCGACATTATTTTTAGCGAAAACGGGATGAGATAAGTGGAGAAAGAGACAAAAAAATTTTAGTCCCGAATTCCGTTCATACTCGACCCACGGAAGAAAATTCGGAAAAAAATAGGAAAAAAATTCAAAAAATTCAAAATCCTCTTTCCGACATTATTTTTAGCCCAAACGGGATGAGATAGGCTGAGAAAGAGACAAAAAATATTAGTCCCGAATTCCGTTCATACTCGACCCACGGAAGAAAATTCGGAAAAAATAGCAAAAAAATTCAAAAAATTACAAAAACCTCTTTCCGACATTATTTTTAGCCCAAACGGGATGAGATAGGCCGAGAAAGATAAAAAAAAAAATTTAGTCTCGAATTCCGTTCAAACTCGACCCGGGAAAAAAACTTCCGAAAAAAATAGGAAAGAAATTCAAAAAATTAAAAAACCTCTTTCCGGCATTATTTTTAGCGAAAACGGGATGAGATAATAGGAGAAAGAGACAAAAAAACTTTAGTCCCCAATTCCGTTCATACTCGACCCGCAGAAGAAAATTCGGAAAAGAATAGCAAAAAAATTCTAGAAATTAAAAAACCTCTTTCCGGCATTATTTTTAGCCCAAACGGGATAAGATAGGCCGAGAAAGCGACAAAAAAGTTTTAGTCTCGAATTCCGTTCATACTCGACCCGTGGAAGAAAATTCGGAAAAAAATAGGAAAAAAATTCAAAAAATTAAAAAACCTCTTTCTGGCATTATTTTTGGCCAAAACAGGAAGAGATTGGCCAAAAAAGAGAAAAAAAAAAATTTTAGTCCCGAAATACGTTCATCCTTGACCCATGCAAGAAAATTCCGAAAAAACTAGCAAAAAAATTCAAAAAATTAAAAAACCTCTTTCCGACATTATTTTTAGCGAAAACGGGATGAGATAAGTGGAGAAAGAGACAAAAAAATTTTAGTCCCGAATTCCGTTCGTACTCGACCCACGGAAGAAAATTCGGAAAAAAATAGGAAAAAAATTCAAAAAATTAAAAATCCTCTTTCCGACATTATTTTTAGCCCAAACGGGATGAGATAGGCTGAGAAAGAGACAAAAAATATTAGTCCCGAATTCCGTTCATACTCGACCCACGGAAGAAAATTCGGAAAAAAATAGCAAAAAAATTCAAAAAATTACAAAAACCTCTTTCCGGCATTATTTTTAGTCCAAACGGGACTGATAGGCCGAGAAAGATAAAAAAAAAAAATTTAGTCTCGAATTCCGTTCAAACTCGACCCGGGCAAAAAACTTCCGAAAAAAATAGGGAAAAAATTCAAAAAGTTAAAAAACCTCTTTCCGGCATTATTTTTAGCAAAAACGGGATGAGATAATAGGAGAAAGAGACAAAAAAAACTTTAGTCCCCAATTCCGTTCATACTCGACCCGCAGAAGAAAATTCGGAAAAGAATAGCAAAAAAATTCGAGAAATTAAAAAACCTCTTTCCGGCATTATTTTTAGCCCAAACAGGATAAGATAGGCCGATAAAGCGACAAAAAAGTTTTAGTCTCGAATTCCGTTCATACTCGACCCGTGGAAGAAAATTCGGAAAAAAATAGGGAAAAAATTCAATAAAATAAGAAACCTCTTTCTGGCATTATTTTTGGCCAAAACAGGATGAGATTGGCCAAAAAAGAGAAAAAAGAAATTTTAGTCCCGAAATACGTTCATCCTTGACCCATGCAGAAAATTCCGAAAAAAATAGCAAAAAAATTCAAAAAATTAAAAAACCTCTTTCCGACATTATTTTTAGCAAAAACAGGATGAGATAAGTGGAGAAAGAGACAAAAAAATTTTAGTCCCGAATTCCGTTCATACTCGACCCACGGAAGAAAATTCGGAAAAAAATAGGAAAAAAATTCAAAAAATTAAAAATCCTCTTTCCGACATTATTTTTAGCCCAAACGGGATGAGATAGGCTGAGAAAGAGACAAAAAATTTTAGTCCCGAATTCCGTTCATACTCGACCCATGGAAGAAAATTCGGAAAAAAATAGGAAAAAAATTCAAAAAATTAAAAATCCTATTTCCGACATTATTTTTAGCCCAAACGGGATTAGATAGGCTGAGAAAGAGGCAAAAAATATTAGTCCTGAATTCCGTTCATACTCGACCCACGGAAGAAAATTCGGAAAAAATAGCAAAAAAATTCAAAAAATTGCAAAAACTTCTTTCCGGCATTATTTTTAGCCCAAACGGGATGAGATAGGCCGAGAAAGATAAAAAAAAAAAAAAAAAAATTTAGTCCCGAAATACGTTCATCCTTGACCCATGCAAGAAAATTCCGAAAAAAATAGCAAAAAAATTCAAAAAATTAAAAAACCTCTTTCCGACATTATTTTTAGCGAAAACGGGATGAGATAACTGGAGAAAGAGACAAAAAAATTTTAGTCCCGAATTCCGTTCATACTCGACCCACGGAAGAAAATTCGGAAAAAAATAAAAAAAAAATTCAAAAAATTAAAAATCCTCTTTCCGACATTATTTTTAGCCCAAACGGGATGAGATAGGCTGAGAAAGAGACAAAAAATATTAGTCCCGAATTCCGTTCATACTCGACCCACGGAAGAATATTCGGAAAAAATAGCAAAAAAATTCAAAAAATTACAAAAACCTCTTTCCAGCATTATTTTTAGCCCAAACGGGATGAGATAGGCCGAGAAAGATAAAAAAAAAAAATTTAGTCTCGAATTCCGTTCAAACTCGACCTGGGCAAAAAACTTCCGAAAAAAATAGGAAAAAAATTCAAAAAATTAAAAAACCTCTTTCCGACATTATTTTTAGCCCAAACGGGATGAGATAGGCTGAGAAAGAGACAAAAAATATTAGTCCCGAATTCCGTTCATACTCGACCCACGGAAGAAAATTCGGAAAAAAATAGCAAAAAAATTCAAAAAATTACAAAAACCTCTTTCCGGCATTATTTTTAGCCCAAACGGGATGAGATAGGCCGAGAAAGATAAAAAAAAAAATTTAGTCTCGAATTCCGTTCAAACTCGACCCGGGCAAAAAACTTCCGAAAAAAATAGGAAAAAAATTCAAAAAATTAAAAAACCTCTTTCCGGCATTATTTTTAGCGAAAACGGGATGAGATAATAGGAGAAAGAGACAAAAAAACTTTAGTCCCCAATTCCGTTCATACTCGACCCGCAGAAGAAAATTCGGAAAAGAATAGCAAAAAAATTCAAGAAATTAAAAAACCTCTTTCCGGCATTATTTTTAGCCCAAACGGGATAAGATAGGCCGAGAAAGCGACAAAAAAGTTTTAGTCTCGAATTCCGTTCATACTCGACCCGTGGAAGAAAATTCGGAAAAAAATAGGGAAAAAATTCAATAAAATAAAAAACCTCTTTCTGGCATTATTTTTGGCCAAAACAGGATGAGATTGGCCAAAAAAGAGAAAAAGAAATTTTAGTCCCGAAATACGTTCATCCTTGACCCATGCAGAAAATTCCGAAAAAAATAGCAAAAAAATTCAAAAATTAAAAAACCTCTTTCCGACATTATTTTTAGCGAAAACGGGATGAGATAAGTGGAGAAAGAGACAAAAAAATTTTAGTCCCGAATTCCGTTCATACTCGACCCACGGAAGAAAATTCGGAAAAAAATAGGAAAAAATTCAAAAAATTAAAAATCCTCTTTCCGACATTATTTTTAGCCCAAACGGGATGAGATAGGCTGAGAAAGAGACAAAAAATTTTAGTCCCGAATTCCGTTCATACTCGACCCACGGAAGAAAATTCGGAAAAAAATAGGAAAAAAATTCAAAAAATTAAAAATCCTATTTCTGACATTATTTTTAGCCCAAACGGGATGTGACAGGCTGAGAAAGAGACAAAAAATATTAGTCCCGAATTCCGTTCATACTCGACCCACGGAAGAAAATTAGGAAAAAAATTCAAAAAATTAAAAATCCTCTTTCCGACATTATTTTTAGCCCAAACGGAATGAGATAGGCTGAGAAAGAGACAAAAAATATTAGTCCCGAATTCCGTTCATACTCGACCCACGGAAGAAAATTCGGAAAAAATAGCAAAAAAAATTCAAAAAATTACAAAAACCTCTTTCCGGCTTGATTTTTAGCCCAAACGGGATGAGATAGGCCGAGAAAGATAAAAAAAAAATTTAGTCTCGAATTCCGTTCAAACTCGACCCGGGCAAAAAACATCCGAAAAAAATAGGAAAAAAATTCAAAAAATTAAAAAACCTCTTTCCAGCATTATTTTTAGCGAAAACGGGATGAGATAATAGGAGAAAGAGACAGTCCCCAATTCCGTTCATACTCGACCCGCAGAAGAAAATTCGGAAAAGAATATCAAAAAAATTCAAGAAATTAAAAAACCTCTTTCCGGCATTATTTTTAGCCCAAACGGGATAAGATAGGCCGAGAAAGCGACAAAAAAGTTTTAGTCTCGAATTCCGTTCATACTCGACCCGTGGAAGAAAATTCGGAAAAAAATAGGAAAAAAATTCAAAAAATTAAAAAAACCTCTTTCTGGCATTATTTTTGGCCAAAACAGGATGAGATTGGCCAAAAAAGAGAAAAAAAAAATTTTAGTCCCGAAATACGTTCATCCTTGACCCATGCAAGAAAATTCCGAAAAAAATAGCAAAAAAATTCAAAAAATTAAAAAACCTCTTTCCGACATTATTTTTAGCGAAAACGGGATGAGATAAGTGGAGAAAGAGACAAAAAAATTTTAGTCCCGAATTCCGTTCATACTCGACCCACGGAAGAAAATTCGGAAAAAAATTGGAAAAAAATTCAAAAAATTAAAAATCCTCTTTCCGACGTTATTTTTAGCCCGAACGGGATGAGGTAGGCTGAGAAAGAGACAAAAAATATTAGTCCCGAATTCCGTTCATACTCGACCCACGGAAGAAAATTCGGAAAAAATAGCAAAAAAATTCAAAAAATTACAAAAACCTCTTTCTGGCATTATTTTTAGCCCAAACGGGATGAGGTAGGCCGAGAAAGATAAAAAAAAAAAATTTAGCCCTCGAATTCCGTTCAAACTCGACCTGGGCAAAAAACTTCCAAAAAAATTAGGAAAAAAATTCAAAAAATTAAAAAACCTCTTTCCGGCATTATTTTTAGCGAAAACGGGATGAGATAATAGGAGAAAGAGACAAAAAAAACTTTAGTCCCCAATTCCGTTCAAACTCAACCCGCAGAAGAAAATTCGGAAAAGAATAGCAAAAAAATTCAAGAAATTAAAAAACCTCTTTCCGGCATTATTTTTAGCCCGAACCGGGATAAGATAGGCCGAGAAAACGACAAAAAAGTTTTAGTCTCGAATTCCGTTCATACTCGACCCATGGAAGAAAATTCGGAAAAAAATAGGAAAAAAATTCAAAAATTAAAAAACCTCTTTCTGGCATTATTTTTTGGCCAAAACAGGATGAGATTGGACAAAAAAGAGAAAAAAAAAAAATTTTAGTCCCGAAATACGTTCATCCTTGACCCATGCATGAAAATTCGGAAAAAAATAGCAAAAAAATTCAAAAAATTAAAAAACCTCTTTCCGACATTATTTTTAGCGAAAACGGGATGAGATAAGTGGAGAAAGAGACAAAAAAATTTTAGTCCCGAATTCCGTTCATACTCGACCCACGGAAGAAAATTCGGAAAAAAATAGGAAAAAAATTCAAAAAATTAAAAATCCTCTTTCCGACATTATTTTTAGCCCAAACGGGATGAGATAGGCTGAGAAAGAGACAAAAAATATTAGTCCCGAATTCCGTTCATACTCGACCCACGGAAGAAAATTCGGAAAAAATAGCAAAAAAATTCAAAAAATTACAAAAACCTCTTTCCGACATTATTTTTAGCCCAAACGGGATGAGATAGGCCGAGAAAGATAAAAAAAAAAATTTAGTCTCGAATTCCGTTCAAACTCGACCCGGGAAAAAAACTTCCGAAAAAAATAGGAAAAAAATTCAAAAAATTAAAAAACCTCTTTCCGGCATTATTTTTAGCGAAAACGGGATGAGATAATAGGAGAAAGAGACAAAAAAACTTTAGTCCCCAATTCCGTTCATACTCGACCCGCAGAAGAAAATTCGGAAAAGAATAGCAAAAAAATTCTAGAAATTAAAAAACCTCTTTCCCGGCATTATTTTTAGCCCAAACGGGATAAGATAGGCCGAGAAAGCGACAAAAAAGTTTTAGTCTCGAATTCCGTTCATACTCGACCCGTGGAAGAAAATTCGGAAAAAAATAGGAAAAAAATTCAAAAAATTAAAAAACCTCTTTCTGGCATTATTTTTGGCCAAAACAGGAAGAGATTGGCCAAAAAAGAGAAAAAAAAAATTTTAGTCCCGAAATACGTTCATCCTTGACCCATGCAAGAAAATTCCGAAAAAACTAGCAAAAAAATTCAAAAAATTAAAAAACCTCTTTCCGACATTATTTTTAGCCCAAACGGGATGAGATAAGTGGAGAAAGAGACAAAAAAATTTTAGTCCCGAATTCCGTTCGTACTCGACCCACGGAAGAAAATTCGGAAAAAAATAGGAAAAAAATTCAAAAAATTAAAAATCCTCTTTCCGACATTATTTTAGCCCAAACGGGATGAGATAGGCTGAGAAAGAGACAAAAAATATTAGTCCCCGAATTCCGTTCATACTCGACCCACGAAGAAAATTCGGAAAAAATAGCAAAAAAATTCAAAAAATTACAAAAACCTCTTTCCGGCATTATTTTTAGCCCAAACGGGACTGATAGGCCGAGAAAGATAAAAAAAAAAAATTTAGTCTCGAATTCCGTTCAAACTCGACCCGGGCAAAAAACTTCCGAAAAAAATAGGGAAAAAATTCAAAAAGTTAAAAAACCTCTTTCCGGCATTATTTTTAGCGAAAACGGGATGAGATAATAGGAGAAAGAGACAAAAAAACTTTAGTCCCGAATTCCGTTTCATACTCGACCCACGGAAGAAAATTCGGAAAAAAATTGGAAAAAAATTCAAAAAATTAAAAATCCTCTTTCCGACGTTATTTTTAGCCCGAACGGGATGAGGTAGGGCTGAGAAAGAGACAAAAAATATTAGTCCCGAATTCCGTTCATACTCGACCCACGGAAGAAAATTCGGAAAAAATAGCAAAAAAATTCAAAAAATTACAAAAAAACCTCTTTCTGGCATTATTTTTAGCCCCAAACGGGATGAGGTAGGCGAGAAAGATAAAAAAAAAAAATTTAGCCTCGAATTCCGTTCAAACTCGACCTGGGCAAAAAACTTCCAAAAAAATTAGGAAAAAAATTCAAAAAATTAAAAAACCTCTTTCCGGCATTATTTTTAGCGAAAACGGATGAGATAATAGGAGAAAGAGACAAAAAAAACTTTAGTCCCCAATTCCGTTCATACTCAACCCGCAGAAGAAAATTCGGAAAAGAATAGCAAAAAAATTCAAGAAATTAAAAAACCTCTTTCCGGCATTATTTTTAGCCCGAACGGGATAAGATAGGCCGAGAAAACGACAAAAAAGTTTTAGTCTCGAATTCCGTTCATACTCGACCCATGGAAGAAAATTCGGAAAAAAATAGGAAAAAAATTCAAAAAATTAAAAAACCTCTTTCTGGCATTATTTTTGGCCAAAACAGGAAGAGATTGGCCAAAAAAAGAGAAAAAAAAAAAATTTTAGTCCCGAAATACGTTCATCCTTGACCCATGCAAGAAAATTCGGAAAAAAATAGCAAAAAAATTCAAAAAATTAAAAAACCTCTTTCCGACATTATTTTTAGCGAAAACGGGATGAGATAAGTGGAGAAAGAGACAAAAAACTTTTAGTCCCGAATTCCGTTCATACTCGACCCACGGAAGAAAATTCGGAAAAAAATAGGAAAAAAAATTCAAAAAATTCAAAATCCTCTTTCCGACATTATTTTTAGCCCAAACGGGATGAGATAGGCTGAGAAAGAGACAAAAAATATTAGTCCCGAATTCCGTTCATACTCGACCCACGGAAGAAAATTCGGAAAAAATAGCAAAAAAATTCAAAAAATTACAAAACCCTCTTTCCGACATTATTTTTAGCCCAAACGGGATGAGATAGGCCGAGAAAGATAAAAAAAAAAATTTAGTCTCGAATTCCGTTCAAACTCGACCCGGGAAAAAAACTTCCGAAAAAAATAGGAAAGAAATTCAAAAAATTAAAAAACCTCTTTCCGGCATTATTTTTAGCGAAAACGGATGAGATAATAGGAGAAAGAGACAAAAAAACTTTAGTCCCCAATTCCGTTCATACTCGACCCGCAGAAGAAAATTCGGAAAAGAATAGCAAAAAAATTCTAGAAATTAAAAAACCTCTTTCCGGCATTATTTTTAGCCCAAACGGATAAGATAGGCCGAGAAAGCGACAAAAAAGTTTTAGTCTCGAATTCCGTTCATACTCGACCCGTGGAAGAAAATTCGGAAAAAAATAGGAAAAAAATTCAAAAAATTAAAAAAACCTCTTTCTGGCATTATTTTTGGCCAAAACAGGAAGAGATTGGCCAAAAAAGAGAAAAAAAAAAATTTTAGTCCCGAAATACGTTCATCCTTGACCCATGCAAGAAAATTCCGAAAAAAACTAGCAAAAAAATTCAAAAAATTAAAAAACCCTCTTTCCGACATTATTTTTAGCGAAAACGGATGAGATAAGTGGAGAAAGAGACAAAAAAATTTTAGTCCCGAATTCCGTTCGTACTCGACCCACGGAAGAAAATTCGGAAAAAAATAGGAAAAAAATTCAAAAAATTAAAAATCCTCTTTCCGACATTATTTTTAGCCCAAACGGGATGAGATAGGCTGAGAAAGAGACAAAAAATATTAGTCCCGAATTCCGTTCATACTCGACCCACGGAAGAAAATTCGGAAAAAATAGCAAAAAAATTCAAAAAATTACAAAAACCTCTTTCCCGGCATTATTTTTAGTCCAAACGGGACTGATAGGCCGAGAAAGATAAAAAAAAAAAATTTAGTCTCGAATTCCGTTCAAACTCGACCCGGGCAAAAAACTTCCGAAAAAAATAGGGAAAAAATTCAAAAAGTTAAAAAACTCTCTTTCCCGGCATTATTTTTAGCAAAAACGGGATGAGATAATAGGAGAAAGAGACAAAAAAACTTTAGTCCCCAATTCCGTTCATACTCGACCCGCAGAAGAAAATTCGGAAAAGAATAGCAAAAAAATTCGAGAAATTAAAAAACCTCTTTCCGGCATTATTTTTAGCCCAAACAGGATAAGATAGGCCGATAAAGCGACAAAAAAGTTTTAGTCTCGAATTCCGTTCATACTCGACCCGTGGAAGAAAATTCGGAAAAAAATAGGGAAAAAATTCAATAAAATAAGAAACCTCTTTCTGGCATTATTTTTGGCCAAAACAGGATGAGATTGGCCAAAAAAGAGAAAAAAGAAATTTTAGTCCCGAAATACGTTCATCCTTGACCCATGCAGAAAATTCCGAAAAAAATAGCAAAAAAATTCAAAAAATTAAAAAACCTCTTTCCGACATTATTTTTAGCAAAAACAGGATGAGATAAGTGGAGAAAGAGACAAAAAAATTTTAGTCCCGAATTCCGTTCATACTCGACCCACGAAGAAAATTCGGAAAAAAATAGGAAAAAAATTCAAAAAATTAAAAATCCTCTTTCCGACATTATTTTTAGCCCAAACGGGATGAGATAGGCTGAGAAAGAGACAAAAAATTTTAGTCCCGAATTCCGTTCATACTCGACCCATGGAAGAAAATTCGGAAAAAAATAGGAAAAAAATTCAAAAAATTAAAAATCCTATTTCCGACATTATTTTTAGCCCAAACGGGATTAGATAGGCTGAGAAAGAGGCAAAAAATATTAGTCCTGAATTCCGTTCATACTCGACCCACGGAAGAAAAATTCGGAAAAAATAGCAAAAAAATTCAAAAAATTGCAAAAACTTCTTTCCGGCATTATTTTTAGCCCAAACGGGATGAGATAGGCCGAGAAAGATAAAAAAAAAAAATTTAGTCTCGAATTCGTTCAAACTCGACCCGGGAAAAAAACTTCCGAAAAAAATAGGAAAAAAATTCAAAAATTAAAAAACCTCTTTCCGGCATTATTTTTAGCGAAAACGGATGAGATAATAGGAGAAAGAGACAAAAAAACTTTAGTCCCCAATTCCGTTCATACTCGACCCGCAGAAGAAAATTCGGAAAAGAATAGCAAAAAAATTCTAGAAATTAAAAAACCTCTTTCCGGCATTATTTTTAGCCCAAACGGGATAAGATAGGCCGAGAAAGCGACAAAAAAGTTTTAGTCTCGAATTCCGTTCATACTCGACCCGTGGAAGAAAATTCGGAAAAAAATAGGAAAAAAATTCAAAAAATTAAAAAACCTCTTTCTGGCATTATTTTTGGCCAAAACAGGAAGAGATTGGCCAAAAAAGAGAAAAAAAAAATTTTAGTCCCGAAATACGTTCATCCTTGACCCATGCAAGAAAATTCCGAAAAAACTAGCAAAAAAATTGAAAAAATTAAAAAACCTCTTTCCGACATTATTTTTAGCCCAAACGGGATGAGATAAGTGGAGAAAGAGACAAAAAAATTTTAGTCCCGAATTCCGTTCGTACTCGACCCACGGAAGAAAATTCGGAAAAAAATAGGAAAAAAATTCAAAAAATTAAAAATCCTCTTTCCGACATTATTTTTAGCCCAAACGGGATGAGATAGGCTGAGAAAGAGACAAAAAATATTAGTCCCGAATTCCGTTCATACTCGACCCACGGAAGAAAATTCGGAAAAAATAGCAAAAAAATTCAAAAAATTACAAAAACCTCTTTCCGGCATTATTTTTAGCCCAAACGGGACTGATAGGCCGAGAAAGATAAAAAAAAAAAATTTAGTCTCGAATTCCGTTCAAACTCGACCCGGGCAAAAAACTTCCGAAAAAAATAGGGAAAAAATTCAAAAAGTTAAAAAACCTCTTTCCGGCATTATTTTTAGCGAAAACGGGATGAGATAATAGGAGAAAGAGACAAAAAAACTTTAGTTCCCAATTCCGTTCATACTCGACCCGCAGAAGAAAATTCGGAAAAGAATAGCAAAAAAATTCGAGAAATTAAAAAACCTCTTTTCGGCATTATTTTTAGCCCAAACAGGATAAGATAGGCCGAGAAAGCGACAAAAAAGTTTTAGTCTCGAATTCCGTTCATACTCGACCCGTGGAAGAAAATTCGGAAAAAAATAGGGAAAAAATTCAATAAAATAAGAAACCTCTTTCTGGCATTATTTTTGGCCAAAACAGGATGAGATTGGCCAAAAAAGAGAAAAAAGAAATTTTAGTCCCGAAATACGTTCATCCTTGACCCATGCAGAAAATTCCGAAAAAAATAGCAAAAAAATTCAAAAAATTAAAAAACCTCTTTCCGACATTATTTTTAGCGAAAACGGGATGAGATAAGTGGAGAAAGAGACAAAAAAATTTTAGTCCCGAATTCCGTTCATACTCGACCCGCAGAAGAAAATTCGGAAAAGAATAGCAAAAAAATTCAAGATATTATAAAACCTCTTTCCGGCATTATTTTTAGTCCAAACGGGATAAGATAGGCTGAGAAAGCGACAGAAAAGTTTTAGTCTCGAATTCCGTTCATACTCGACCCGTGGAAGAAAATTCGGAAAAAAATAGGAAAAAAATTCGAAAAATTAAAAAACCTCTTTCTGGCATTATTTTTGGGCAAAACAGGAAGAGATTGGCCAAAAAAGAGAAAAAAAGAAAATTTTAGTCCCGATATACGTTCATCCTTGACCCATGCAAGAAAATTCCGAAAAAAATAGCAAAAAAATTCAAAAAATTGAAAAACCTCTTTCCGACTTTATTTTTAGCGAAAACGGGATGAGATAAGTGGAGAAAGAGACAAAAAAATTTTAGTCCCGAATTCCGTTCATACTCGACCCACGGAAGAAAATTCGGAAAAAAATAGGAAAAAAAATTCAAAAAATTAAAAATCCTCTTTCCGACATTATTTTTAGCCCAAACGGGATGAGATAGGCTGAGAAAGAGACAAAAAATTTTAGTCCCGAATTCCGTTCATACTCGACCCATGGAAGAAAATTCGGAAAAAAATAGGAAAAAAATTCAAAAAATTAAAAATCCTATTTCCGACATTATTTTTAGCCCAAACGGGATTAGATAGGCTGAGAAAGAGGCAAAAAATATTAGTCCTGAATTCCGTTCATACTCGACCCACGGAAGGAAAATTCGGAAAAAATAGCAAAAAAATTCAAAAAATTGCAAAAACTTCTTTCCGGCATTATTTTTAGCCCAAACGGGATGAGATAGGCCGAGAAAGATAAAAAAAAAAAAAAAAAAATTTAGTCCCGAAATACGTTCATCCCTTGACCCATGCAAGAAAATTCCGAAAAAAATAGCAAAAAAATTCAAAAAATTAAAAAACCTCTTTCCGACATTATTTTTAGCGAAAACGGGATGAGATAACTGGAGAAAGAGACAAAAAAATTTTAGTCCCGAATTCCGTTCATACTCGACCCACGGAAGAAAATTCGGAAAAAAATAAAAAAAAAATTCAAAAAATTAAAAATCCTCTTTCCGACATTATTTTTAGCCCAAACGGGATGAGATAGGCTGAGAAAGAGACAAAAAATATTAGTCCCGAATTCCGTTCATACTCGACCCACGGAAGAATATTCGGAAAAAATAGCAAAAAAATTCAAAAAATTACAAAAACCTCTTTCCAGCATTATTTTTAGCCCAAACGGGATGAGATAGGCCGAGAAAGATAAAAAAAAAAATTTAGTCTCGAATTCCGTTCAAACTCGACCTGGGCAAAAAACTTCCGAAAAAAATAGGAAAAAATTCAAAAAATTAAAAAACCTCTTTCCGACATTATTTTAGCCCAAACGGGATGAGATAGGCTGAGAAAGAGACAAAAAATATTAGTCCCGAATTCCGTTCATACTCGACCCACGGAAGAAAATTCGGAAAAAATAGCAAAAAAAATTCAAAAAATTACAAAAACCTCTTTCCGGCATTATTTTTAGCCCAAACGGATGAGATAGGCCGAGAAAGATAAAAAAAAAAATTTAGTCTCGAATTCCGTTCAAACTCGACCCGGGCAAAAAACTTCCGAAAAAAATAGGAAAAAAATTCAAAAAATTAAAAACCTCTTTCCGGCATTATTTTTAGCGAAAACGGGATGAGATAATAGGAGAAAGAGACAAAAAAACTTTAGTCCCCAATTCCGTTCATACTCGACCCGCAGAAGAAAATTCGGAAAAGAATAGCAAAAAAATTCAAGAAATTAAAAAACCTCTTTCCGGCATTATTTTTAGCCCAAACGGGATAAGATAGGCCGAGAAAGCGACAAAAAAGTTTTAGTCTCGAATTCCGTTCATACTCGACCCGTGGAAGAAAATTCGGAAAAAAAATAGGGAAAAAATTCAATAAAATAAAAAACCTCTTTCTGGCATTATTTTTGGCCAAAACAGGATGAGATTGGCCAAAAAAGAGAAAAAAGAAATTTTAGTCCCGAAATACGTTCATCCTTGACCCATGCAGAAAATTCCGAAAAAAATAGCAAAAAATTCAAAAAATTAAAAAACCTCTTTCCGACATTATTTTTAGCGAAAACGGGATGAGATAAGTGGAGAAAGAGACAAAAAAATTTTAGTCCCGAATTCCGTTCATACTCGACCCGCAGAAGAAAATTCGGAAAAGAATAGCAAAAAAAATTCAAGAAATTATAAAACCTCTTTCCGGCATTATTTTTAGTCCAAACGGGATAAGATAGGCTGAGAAAGCGACAGAAAAGTTTTAGTCTCGAATTCCGTTCATACTCGACCCGTGGAAGAAAATTCGGAAAAAAATAGGAAAAAAATTCGAAAAATTAAAAAACCTCTTTCTGGCATTATTTTTGGGCAAAACAGGATGAGATTGGCCAAAAAAGAGAAAAAAAGAAAATTTTAGTCCCGATATACGTTCATCCCTTGACCCATGCAAGAAAATTCCGAAAAAAATAGCAAAAAAATTCAAAAAATTGAAAAACCTCTTTCCGACATTATTTTTAGCGAAAACGGGATGAGATAAGTGGAGAAAGAGACAAAAAAATTTTAGTCCCGAATTCCGTTCATACTCGACCCACGGAAGAAAATTCGGAAAAAAATAGGAAAAAAATTCAAAAAATTAAAAATCCTCTTTCCGACATTATTTTTAGCCAAACGAGATGAGATAGGCTGAGAAAGAGACAAAAAATATTAGTCCCGAATTCCGTTCATACTCGACCCACGGAAGAAAATTCGGAAAAAATAGCAAAAAAATTCAAAAAATTACAAAAACCTCTTTCCGGCATTATTTTTAGCCCAAACGGGACTGATAGGCCGAGAAAGATAAAAAAAAAAAAATTTAGTCTCGAATTCCGTTCAAACTCGACCCGGGCAAAAAACTTCCGAAAAAAATAGGGAAAAAATTCAAAAAGTTAAAAAACCTCTTTCCGGCATTATTTTTAGCGAAAACGGGATGAGATAATAGGAGAAAGAGACAAAAAAACTTTAGTCCCCAATTCCGTTCATACTCGGACCCGCAGAAGAAAATTCGGAAAAGAATAGCAAAAAAATTCGAGAAATTAAAAAACCTCTTTTCGGCATTATTTTTAGCCCAAACAGGATAAGATAGGCCGAGAAAGCGACAAAAAAGTTTTAGTCTCGAATTCCGTTCATACTCGACCCGTGAAGAAAATTCGGAAAAAAATAGTGAAAAAATTCAATAAAATAAGAAACCTCTTTCTGGCATTATTTTTGGCCAAAACAGGATGAGATTGGCCAAAAAAGAGAAAAAAAGAAATTTTAGTCCCGAAATACGTTCATCCTTGACCCATGCAGAAAATTCCGAAAAAAATAGCAAAAAAATTCAAAAAATTAAAAAACCTCTTTCCGACATTATTTTTAGCGAAAACGGGATGAGATAAGTGGAGAAAGAGACAAAAAAATTTTAGTCCCGAATTCCGTTCATACTCGACCCGCAGAAGAAAATTCGGAAAAGAATAGCAAAAAAATTCAAGAAATTATAAAACCTCTTTCCGGCATTATTTTTAGTCCAAACGGGATAAGATAGGCTGAGAAAGCGACAGAAAAGTTTTAGTCTCGAATTCCGTTCATACTCGACCCGTGGAAGAAAATTCGGAAAAAAATAGGAAAAAAATTCGAAAAATTAAAAAACCCTCTTTCTGGCATTATTTTTGGGCAAAACAGGATGAGATTGGCCAAAAAAGAGAAAAAAAGAAAATTTTAGTCCCGATATACGTTCATCCTTGACCCATGCAAGAAAATTCCGAAAAAAATAGCAAAAAAAATTCAAAAAATTGAAAAACCTCTTTCCGACATTATTTTTAGCGAAAACGGGATGAGATAAGTGGAGAAAGAGACAAAAAAATTTTAGTCCCGAATTCCGTTCATACTCGACCCACGGAAGAAAATTCGGAAAAAAATAGGAAAAAAAATTCAAAAAATTAAAAATCCTCTTTCCAACAATATTTTTAGCCCAAACGGGATGAGATAGGCTGAGAAAGAGACAAAAAATTTTAGTCCCGAATTCCGTTCATACTCGACCCATGGAAGAAAATTCGGAAAAAAATAGGAAAAAAATTCAAAAAATTAAAAATCCTATTTCCGACATTATTTTTAGCCCAAACGGGATTAGATAGGCTGAGAAAGAGGCAAAAAATATTAGTCCTGAATTCCGTTCATACTCGAACCCACGGAAGAAAATTCGGAAAAAATAGCAAAAAAATTCAAAAAATTGCAAAAACTTCTTTCCGGCATTATTTTTAGCCCAAACGGGATGAGATAGGCCGAGAAAGATAAAAAAAAAAAAAAAAAATTTAGTCCCGAAATACGTTCATCCTTGACCCATGCAAGAAAATTCCGAAAAAAATAGCAAAAAAATTCAAAAAATTAAAAAAACCTCTTTCCGACATTATTTTTAGCGAAAACGGGATGAGATAACTGGAGAAAGAGGACAAAAAAATTTTAGTCCCGAATTCCGTTCATACTCGACCCACGGAAGAAAATTCGGAAAAAAATAAAAAAAAAATTCAAAAAATTAAAAATCCTCTTTCCCGACATTATTTTTAGCCCAAACGGGATGAGATAGGCTGAGAAAGAGACAAAAAATATTAGTCCCGAATTCCGTTCATACTCGACCCACGGAAGAATATTCGGAAAAAATAGCAAAAAAATTCAAAAAATTACAAAAACCTCTTTCCCAGCATTATTTTTAGCCCAAACGGGATGAGATAGGCCGAGAAAGATAAAAAAAAAAAATTTAGTCTCGAATTCCGTTCAAACTCGACCTGGGCAAAAAACTTCCGAAAAAAATAGGAAAAAAATTCAAAAAATTAAAAAACCTCTTTCCGACATTATTTTTAGCCCAAACGGGATGAGATAGGCTGAGAAAGAGACAAAAAATATTAGTCCCGAATTCCGTTCATACTCGACCCCACGGAAGAAAATTCGGAAAAAATAGCAAAAAAAATTCAAAAAATTACAAAAACCTCTTTCCGGCATTATTTTTAGCCCAAACGGGATGAGATAGGCCGAGAAAGATAAAAAAAAAAATTTAGTCTCGAATTCCGTTCAAACTCGACCCGGGCAAAAAACTTCCGAAAAAATAGGAAAAAAATTCAAAAAATTAAAAACCTCTTTCCGGCATTATTTTTAGCGAAAACGGGATGAGATAATAGGAGAAAGAGACAAAAAAACTTTAGTCCCCAATTCCGTTCATACTCGACCCCGCAGAAGAAAATTCGGAAAAGAATAGCAAAAAAATTCAAGAAATTAAAAAACCTCTTTCCGGCATTATTTTTAGCCCAAACGGGATAAGATAGGCCGAGAAAGCGGACAAAAAAAGTTTTAGTCTCGAATTCCGTTCATACTCGACCCGTGGAAGAAAATTCGGAAAAAAATAGGGAAAAAATTCAATAAAATAAAAAACCTCTTTCTGGCATTATTTTTGGCCAAAACAGGATGAGATTGGCCAAAAAAGAGAAAAAAGAAATTTTAGTCCCGAAATACGTTCATCCTTGACCCATGCAGAAAATTCCGAAAAAAATAGCAAAAAAATTCAAAAAATTAAAAAACCTCTTTCCGACATTATTTTTAGCGAAAACGGGATGAGATAAGTGGAGAAAGAGACAAAAAAATTTTAGTCCCGAATTCCGTTCATACTCGACCCGCAGAAGAAAATTCGGAAAAGAATAGCAAAAAAAATTCAAGAAATTATAAAACCTCTTTCCGGCATTATTTTTAGTCCAAACGGGATAAGATAGGCTGAGAAAGCGACAGAAAAGTTTTAAGTCTCGAATTCCGTTCATACTCGACCCGTGGAAGAAAATTCGGAAAAAAATAGGAAAAAAATTCGAAAAATTAAAAAACCTCTTTCTGGCATTATTTTTGGGCAAAACAGGATGAGATTGGCCAAAAAAGAGAAAAAAAAGAAAATTTTAGTCCCGATATACGTTCATCCTTGACCCATGCAAGAAAATTCCGAAAAAAATAGCAAAAAAATTCAAAAAATTGAAAAACCTCTTTCCGACATTATTTTTAGCGAAAACGGGATGAGATAAGTGGAGAAAGAGACAAAAAAATTTTAGTCCCGAATTCCGTTCATACTCGACCCCACGGAAGAAAATTCGGAAAAAAATAGGAAAAAAATTCAAAAAATTAAAAATCCTCTTTCCGACATTATTTTTAGCCCAAACGAGATGAGATAGGCTGAGAAAGAGACAAAAAATATTAGTCCCGAATTCCGTTCATACTCGACCCACGGAAGAAAATTCGGAAAAAAATAGCAAAAAAATTCAAAAAATTACAAAAACCTCTTTCCGGCATTATTTTTAGCCCAAACGGGACTGATAGGCCGAGAAAGATAAAAAAAAAAAAATTTAGTCTCGAATTCCGTTCAAACTCGACCCGGGCAAAAAACTTCCGAAAAAAATAGGGAAAAAATTCAAAAAGTTAAAAAACCTCTTTCCGGCATTATTTTTAGCGAAAACGGGATGAGATAATAGGAGAAAGAGACAAAAAAACTTTAGTCCCCAATTCCGTTCATACTCGACCCGCAGAAGAAAATTCGGAAAAGAATAGCAAAAAAATTCGAGAAATTAAAAAACCTCTTTTCGGCATTATTTTTAGCCCAAACAGGATAAGATAGGCCGAGAAAGCGACAAAAAAGTTTTAGTCTCGAATTCCGTTCATACTCGACCCGTGGAAGAAAATTCGGAAAAAAATAGTGAAAAAATTCAATAAAATAAGAAACCTCTTTCTGGCATTATTTTTGGCCAAAACAGGATGAGATTGGCCAAAAAAGAGAAAAAAGAAATTTTAGTCCCGAAATACGTTCATCCTTGACCCATGCAGAAAATTCCGAAAAAAATAGCAAAAAAATTCAAAAAATTAAAAAACCTCTTTCCGACATTATTTTTAGCGAAAACGGGATGAGATAAGTGGAGAAAGAGACAAAAAAATTTTAGTCCCGAATTCCGTTCATACTCGACCCGCAGAAGAAAATTCGGAAAAGAATAGCAAAAAAAATTCAAGAAATTATAAAACCTCTTTCCGGCATTATTTTTAGTCCAAACGGGATAAGATAGGCTGAGAAAGCGACAGAAAAGTTTTAGTCTCGAATTCCGTTCATACTCGACCCGTGGAAGAAAATTCGGAAAAAAATAGGAAAAAAATTCGAAAAATTAAAAAACCTCTTTCTGGCATTATTTTTGGGCAAAACAGGATGAGATTGGCCAAAAAAGAGAAAAAAAGAAAATTTTAGTCCCGATATACGTTCATCCTTGACCCATGCAAGAAAATTCCGAAAAAAATAGCAAAAAAATTCAAAAAATTGAAAAACCTCTTTCCGACATTATTTTTAGCGAAAACGGGATGAGATAAGTGGAGAAAGAGACAAAAAAAATTTTAGTCCCGAATTCCGTTCATACTCGACCCACGGAAGAAAATTCGGAAAAAAATAGGAAAAAAATTCAAAAAATTAAAAATCCTCTTTCCAACAATATTTTTAGCCCAAACGGGATGAGATAGGCTGAGAAAGAGACAAAAAATTTTAGTCCCGAATTCCGTTCATACTCGACCCATGGAAGAAAATTCGGAAAAAAAATAGGAAAAAAATTCAAAAAATTAAAAATCCTATTTCCGACATTATTTTTAGCCCAAACGGGATTAGATAGGCTGAGAAAGAGGCAAAAAATATTAGTCCTGAATTCCGTTCATACTCGACCCACGGAAGAAAATTCGGAAAAAATAGCAAAAAAATTCAAAAAATTGCAAAAACTTCTTTCCGGCATTATTTTTAGCCCAAACGGGATGAGATAGGCCGAGAAAGATAAAAAAAAAAAAAAAAAATTTAGTCCCGAAATACGTTCATCCTTGACCCATGCAAGAAAATTCCGAAAAAAATAGCAAAAAAATTCAAAAAATTAAAAAACCTCTTTCCGACATTATTTTTAGCGAAAACGGGATGAGATAACTGGAGAAAGAGACAAAAAAATTTTAGTCCCGAATTCCGTTCATACTCGACCCACGGAAGAAAATTCGGAAAAAAATAAAAAAAAAATTCAAAAAATTAAAAATCTCTTTCCGACATTATTTTTAGCCCAAACGGGATGAGATAGGCTGAGAAAGAGACAAAAAATATTAGTCCCGAATTCCGTTCATACTCGACCCACGGAAGAATATTCGGAAAAAATAGCAAAAAAATTCAAAAAATTACAAAAACCTCTTTCCAGCATTATTTTTAGCCCAAACGGGATGAGATAGGCCGAGAAAGATAAAAAAAAAAATTTAGTCTCGAATTCCGTTCAAACTCGACCTGGGCAAAAAACTTCCGAAAAAAATAGGAAAAAAATTCAAAAAATTAAAAACCTCTTTCCGACATTATTTTTAGCCCAAACGGGATGAGATAGGCTGAGAAAGAGACAAAAAATATTAGTCCGAATTCCGTTCATACTCGACCCACGAAGAAAATTCGGAAAAAATAGCAAAAAAATTCAAAAAATTACAAAAACCTCTTTCCGGCATTATTTTTAGCCCAAACGGGATGAGATAGGCCGAGAAAGATAAAAAAAAAAATTTAGTCTCGAATTCCGTTCAAACTCGACCCGGGCAAAAAACTTCCGAAAAAAATAGGAAAAAAATTCAAAAAATTAAAAAACCTCTTTCCGGCATTATTTTTAGCGAAAACGGGATGAGATAATAGGAGAAAGAGACAAAAAAACTTTAGTCCCCAATTCCGTTCATACTCGACCCGCAGAAGAAAATTCGGAAAAGAATAGCAAAAAAATTCAAGAAATTAAAAAACCTCTTTCCGGCATTATTTTTAGCCCAAACGGGATAAGATAGGCCGAGAAAGCGACAAAAAAGTTTTAGTCTCGAATTCCGTTCATACTCGACCCGTGGAAGAAAATTCGGAAAAAAATAGGGAAAAAATTCAATAAAATAAAAAACCTCTTTCTGGCATTATTTTTGGCCAAAACAGGATGAGATTGGCCAAAAAAGAGAAAAAAGAAATTTTAGTCCCGAAATACGTTCATCCTTGACCCATGCAGAAAATTCCGAAAAAAATAGCAAAAAAATTCAAAAAATTAAAAAACCTCTTTCCGACATTATTTTTAGCGAAAACGGGATGAGATAAGTGGAGAAAGAGACAAAAAAATTTTAGTCCCGAATTCCGTTCATACTCGACCCCCGCAGAAGAAAATTCGGAAAAGAATAGCAAAAAAATTCAAGAAATTATAAAACCTCTTTCCGGCATTATTTTTAGTCCAAACGGGATAAGATAGGCTGAGAAAGCGACAGAAAAGTTTTAGTCTCGAATTCCGTTCATACTCGACCCGTGGAAGAAAATTCGGAAAAAAATAGGAAAAAAAATTCGAAAAATTAAAAAACCTCTTTCTGGCATTATTTTTGGGCAAAACAGGATGAGATTGGCCAAAAAGAGAAAAAAAGAAAATTTTAGTCCCGATATACGTTCATCCCTTGACCCATGCAAGAAAATTCCGAAAAAAATAGCAAAAAAAATTCAAAAAATTGAAAAACCTCTTTCCGACATTATTTTTAGCGAAAACGGGATGAGATAAGTGGAGAAAGAGACAAAAAAATTTTAGTCCCGAATTCCGTTCATACTCGACCCACGGAAGAAAATTCGGAAAAAAATAGGAAAAAAATTCAAAAAATTAAAAATCCTCTTTCCGACATTATTTTTAGCCCAAACGAGATGAGATAGGCTGAGAAAGAGACAAAAAATATTAGTCCCGAATTCCGTTCATACTCGACCCACGGAAGAAAATTCGGAAAAAATAGCAAAAAAATTCAAAAAATTACAAAAACCTCTTTCCGGCATTATTTTTAGCCCAAACGGACTGATAGGCCGAGAAAGATAAAAAAAAAAAAATTTAGTCTCGAATTCCGTTCAAACTCGACCCGGGCAAAAAACTTCCGAAAAAAATAGGGAAAAAATTCAAAAAGTTAAAAAACCTCTTTCCGGCATTATTTTTTAGCGAAAACGGGATGAGATAATAGGAGAAAGAGACAAAAAAACTTTAGTCCCCAATTCCGTTCATACTCGACCCGCAGAAGAAAATTCGGAAAAGAATAGCAAAAAAATTCGAGAAATTAAAAAACCTCTTTTCGGCATTATTTTTAGCCCAAACAGGATAAGATAGGCCGAGAAAGCGACAAAAAAGTTTTAGTCTCGAATTCCGTTCATACTCGACCCGTGGAAGAAAAATTCGGAAAAAAATAGTGAAAAAATTCAATAAAATAAGAAACCTCTTTCTGGCATTATTTTTGGCCAAAACAGGATGAGATTGGCCAAAAAAGAGAAAAAAGAAATTTTAGTCCCGAAATACGTTCATCCTTGACCCATGCAGAAAATTCCGAAAAAAATAGCAAAAAAATTCAAAAAATTAAAAAACCTCTTTCCGACATTATTTTTAGCGAAAACGGGATGAGATAAGTGGAGAAAGAGACAAAAAAATTTTAGTCCCGAATTCCGTTCATACTCGACCCGCAGAAGAAAATTCGGAAAAGAATAGCAAAAAAATTCAAGAAATTATAAAACCTCTTTCCGGCATTATTTTTAGTCCAAACGGGATAAGATAGGCTGAGAAAGCGACAGAAAAGTTTTAGTCTCGAATTCCGTTCATACTCGACCCGTGGAAGAAAATTCGGAAAAAAATAGGAAAAAAATTCGAAAAATTAAAAAACCTCTTTCTGGCATTATTTTTGGGCAAAACAGGATGAGATTGGCCAAAAAAGAGAAAAAAAGAAAATTTTAGTCCCGATATACGTTCATCCTTGACCCATGCAAGAAAATTCCGAAAAAAATAGCAAAAAAATTCAAAAAATTGAAAAACCTCTTTCCGACATTATTTTTAGCGAAAACGGGATGAGATAAGTGGAGAAAGAGACAAAAAAATTTTAGTCCCGAATTCCGTTCATACTCGACCCACGGAAGAAAATTCGGAAAAAAATAGGAAAAAAATTCAAAAAATTAAAAATCCTCTTTCCAACAATATTTTTAGCCCAAACGGGATGAGATAGGCTGAGAAAGAGACAAAAAATTTTAGTCCCGAATTCCGTTCATACTCGACCCATGGAAGAAAATTCGGAAAAAAAATAGGAAAAAAATTCAAAAAATTAAAAATCCTATTTCCGACATTATTTTTAGCCCAAACGGATTAGATAGGCTGAGAAAGAGGCAAAAAATATTAGTCCTGAATTCCGTTCATACTCGACCCACGGAAGAAAATTCGGAAAAAATAGCAAAAAAATTCAAAAAATTGCAAAAACTTCTTTCCGGCATTATTTTTAGCCCAAACGGGATGAGATAGGCCGAGAAAGATAAAAAAAAAAAAAAAAAATTTAGTCCCGAAATACGTTCATCCCTTGACCCATGCAAGAAAATTCCGAAAAAAATAGCAAAAAAATTCAAAAAATTAAAAAACCTCTTTCCGACATTATTTTTAGCGAAAACGGGATGAGATAACTGGAGAAAGAGACAAAAAAATTTTAGTCCCGAATTCCGTTCATACTCGACCCACGGAAGAAAATTCGGAAAAAAATAAAAAAAAAATTCAAAAAATTAAAAATCCTCTTTCCGACATTATTTTTAGCCCAAACGGGATGAGATAGGCTGAGAAAGAGACAAAAAATATTAGTCCCGAATTCCGTTCATACTCGACCCACGGAAGAATATTCGGAAAAAATAGCAAAAAAATTCAAAAATTACAAAAACCTCTTTCCAGCATTATTTTTAGCCCAAACGGGATGAGATAGGCCGAGAAAGATAAAAAAAAAAATTTAGTCTCGAATTCCGTTCAAACTCGACCTGGGCAAAAAACTTCCGAAAAAATAGGAAAAAAATTCAAAAAATTAAAAACCTCTTTCCGACATTATTTTTAGCCCAAACGGGATGAGATAGGCTGAGAAAGAGACAAAAAATATTAGTCCCGAATTCCGTTCATACTCGACCCACGGAAGAAAATTCGGAAAAAATAGCAAAAAAATTCAAAAAATTACAAAAACCTCTTTCCGGCATTATTTTTAGCCCAAACGGGATGAGATAGGCCGAGAAAGATAAAAAAAAAAATTTAGTCTCGAATTCCGTTCAAACTCGACCCGGGCAAAAAACTTCCGAAAAAAATAGGAAAAAAATTCAAAAAATTAAAAAACCTCTTTCCGGCATTATTTTTAGCGAAAACGGGATGAGATAATAGGAGAAAGAGACAAAAAAACTTTAGTCCCCAATTCCGTTCATACTCGACCCCGCAGAAGAAAATTCGGAAAAGAATAGCAAAAAAATTCAAGAAATTAAAAAACCTCTTTCCGGCATTATTTTTAGCCCAAACGGGATAAGATAGGCCGAGAAAGCGACAAAAAAGTTTTAGTCTCGAATTCCGTTCATACTCGACCCGTGGAAGAAAATTCGGAAAAAAATAGGGAAAAAATTCAATAAAATAAAAAACCTCTTTCTGGCATTATTTTTGGCCAAAACAGGATGAGATTGGCCAAAAAAGAGAAAAAAGAAATTTTAGTCCCGAAATACGTTCATCCTTGACCCATGCAGAAAATTCCGAAAAAAATAGCAAAAAAATTCAAAAAATTAAAAAAACCTCTTTCCGACATTATTTTTAGCGAAACGGGATGAGATAAGTGGAGAAAGAGACAAAAAAATTTTAGTCCCGAATTCCGTTCATACTCGACCCGCAGAAGAAAATTCGGAAAGAATAGCAAAAAAATTCAAGAAATTATAAAACCTCTTTCCGGCATTATTTTTAGTCCAAACGGGATAAGATAGGCTGAGAAAGCGACAGAAAAGTTTTAGTCTCGAATTCCGTTCATACTCGACCCGTGGAAGAAAATTCGGAAAAAAATAGGAAAAAAATTCGAAAAATTAAAAAACCTCTTTCTGGCATTATTTTTGGGCAAAACAGGATGAGATTGGCCAAAAAAGAGAAAAAAAGAAAAATTTTAGTCCCGATATAACGTTCATCCTTGACCCATGCAAGAAAATTCCGAAAAAAATAGCAAAAAAAATTCAAAAAATTGAAAAACCTCTTTCCGACATTATTTTTAGCGAAAACGGGATGAGATAAGTGGAGAAAGAGACAAAAAAATTTTAGTCCCGAATTCCGTTCATACTCGACCCACGGAAGAAAATTCGGAAAAAAATAGGAAAAAAATTCAAAAAATTAAAAAATCCTCTTTCCGACATTATTTTTAGCCCAAACGAGATGAGATAGGCTGAGAAAGAGACAAAAAATATTAGTCCCGAATTCCGTTCATACTCGACCCACGGAAGAAAATTCGGAAAAAATAGCAAAAAAATTCAAAAAATTACAAAAACCTCTTTCCGGCATTATTTTTAGCCCAAACGGGACTGATAGGCCGAGAAAGATAAAAAAAAAAAAATTTAGTCTCGAATTCCGTTCAAACTCGACCCGGGCAAAAAACTTCCGAAAAAAATAGGGAAAAAATTCAAAAAGTTAAAAAACCTCTTTCCGGCATTATTTTTAGCGAAAACGGGATGAGATAATAGGAGAAAGAGACAAAAAAACTTTAGTCCCCAATTCCGTTCATACTCGACCCGCAGAAGAAAATTCGGAAAAGAATAGCAAAAAAATTCGAGAAATTAAAAAACCTCTTTTCGGCATTATTTTTAGCCCAAACAGGATAAGATAGGCCGAGAAAGCGACAAAAAAGTTTTAGTCTCGAATTCCGTTCATACTCGACCCGTGGAAGAAAATTCGGAAAAAAATAGTGAAAAAATTCAATAAAATAAGAAACCTCTTTCTGGCATTATTTTTGGCCAAAACAGGATGAGATTGGCCAAAAAAGAGAAAAAAGAAATTTTAGTCCCGAAATACGTTCATCCTTGACCCATGCAGAAAATTCCGAAAAAAATAGCAAAAAAATTCAAAAAATTAAAAAACCTCTTTCCGACATTATTTTTAGCGAAAACGGGATGAGATAAGTGGAGAAAGAGACAAAAAAATTTTAGTCCCGAATTCCGTTCATACTCGACCCGCAGAAGAAAATTCGGAAAAGAATAGCAAAAAAAATTCAAGAAATTATAAAACCTCTTTCCGGCATTATTTTTAGTCCAAACGGGATAAGATAGGCTGAGAAAGCGACAGAAAAGTTTTAGTCTCGAATTCCGTTCATACTCGACCCGTGGAAGAAAATTCGGAAAAAAATAGGAAAAAAATTCGAAAAATTAAAAAACCTCTTTCTGGCATTATTTTTGGGCAAAAACAGGATGAGATTGGCCAAAAAAGAGAAAAAAAGAAAATTTTAGTCCCGATATACGTTCATCCTTGACCCATGCAAGAAAATTCCGAAAAAAATAGCAAAAAAATTCAAAAAATTGAAAAACCTCTTTCCGACATTATTTTTAGCGAAAACGGGATG
>JAYJMT010000092.1:0-58253 GCA_036321655.1 Quercus alba
CCAATTTCGAAGCTATTTACCATCAAATGCCCAATGAATAAATATAAGAAGAAGGATGCTCCACCATCGGATTGTAATGGCGATAGGGTTTTTACGGTTTCGGAGTTCGATTATTGTGTGGACAATCACTTCAGAGCCATCAAAACCATCTCTAATGCTATGTTTGGATGTTGGGGGAAGGAGGGGGAGTAGAGTAGAGGGAGGGAGAGTAATTTAAATACCTTGTTTGGATGTTTTTTAAGGAAGAAGGGAGAGGGATTTGGAGGGGTTTAAACTACTTCCAATCCCTTATTTTTAAATCCCCCAAATTGGAGAGATTTGGAGGAAGAGTGGAGTATAAAAATAATTGACCAAATGAATTATCAAATTTACCCTTACTATATTAACAAAATTACAAATGAAAAGACTAATTATTCCCCTCCCCCTTACTTAATTTTAAAAACATCCAAACAAGGTGGAGGATAACCATTCCCCTCTACTCTCCTCTCCACTGCTCTCCTTCCCTCTACTCCCCTCTACTCTCCTCTCTCTCAAAACTTCCAAACATAGGGTAAGCTCTGTGGAGAAGATGATGAAGATTATTATGCTCTTCAACAAACTGAAATACAGCGTTTGTCTTCCTCACTCACTTTTTTAAGGTCAATACTAAACAATGCTCCTCCCCTCTACTCTCCTCTCCACTGCTCTCCTTCCCTCTACTCCCCTCTACTCTCCTCTCTCTCAAAACTTCCAAACATAGGGTAAGCTCTGTGGAGAAGATGATGAAGATTATTATGCTCTTCAACAAACTGAAATACAGCGTTTGTCTTCCTCACTCACTTTTTTAAGGTCAATACTAAACAATGCTCCTCCTACTTTTAACTTTTATATGTGTTAGAGATATGAGTCCAGTTTTACTTGTACTACTGTACTCTGTCTTAGTATTTGTATTTGTATTGCACAGTCTAACTTGTGATACACTGAGGTATCGAATATATGATAGATTTTCCATCTTGAAATGGCAGCAATAGCATCACACGCGATAGTAATTTGGTTAAAATACTATTTTTGTCCCTAAATTTTTGCATGTATTTTGTGTTTTTAGTCACTGAACTTTAAAATGAGCTTTTTTCAATAGTTTGAAGCAAAAATAAGGAGGAATAACCAAACTTTTTTCAATATTTTAAGGATGATTTTTTTTATTATTATTATTAATTTTAAGAAACAAAAAGTGAAACATTTAAATAGTTTAGGGATAAAAAAATGATGTTTTAAAGCTTAGCGTCGACAAAATTTGTGCAAATTTTAGGGATGAAAACAATATTTTAGCAGTTTCTATTTCGTGTCATATCAAACAATTTCATGCCCAAAAACATTAGAAATACATAAAAGGATCCATGTATCGCTGTATGCATACATGTATGTATATGCAATGTTGAAGAATGTACTAGTCGTTGCTTGTCATGGTTTTCGTACTTGTTATTATAATTGACCTTGGTTTAAGATTTAGAAAAAACACAGGTGGTATGTTAAGTGAAGGAGGGTGTGTGATGAGTTAACCAAAGCTTATATTGTGCTCTTCAATCTTGGAAATTTCTGTTTTAAATTTAGTTAGTATTGCCACAAATTATAGTTGTAACTGTTTATGAATAGCTCAAGGGTGACTGTTTGAATTACTAAATTATCCTTAATGATATGTATGTCTTGATGGGTGAAAGGGTAGTTGAATACGTATGGTTGCCAATTGTATACTCCCTGTATTCTTGGGTAACTCTTTTATTTTTATTTTTAATATCAATAAATTTTTAATTACCTATCAAAAAAAAAAAAAAAATTCAAATGATGCCACCCTATTCACGAGCCCATAATCTATTGAGGTTTATTTTATTCTTATTATAGATGTGTGTGTGGATAAATTCAAGTTGTAAATTAACTAGAAGAAGGAATAAATAATGAGCAGAACATGCATAGCATGTAGCACCCTCTTCAAAATTTAGTGCAGTCACAAAAGTGAACTACTGGACTGCTCATGTCAACAGATTTAGGGTGATAATCATTTTTGGTTGGATAATGTTGAAAAATTAAAAGTATCTTAGGGCTTTATATTGACTTCTGAATCTCTGATATGAATATTTCTAATGATGCAATGAATTCTAGCTCATGTGGCATCTCCTATCTTGTAAGGTCAAGGTGAAGGTTGAGGTTATCATCATGGTTTTCAAACCCGGACCGGACCGTACGATCCGACCGGAAAAACCTCGAACCGCTCCTTTTTGCGGTTCTTTAAGCTTCAAAAACCGTTCAACGGGAAAAAAATAGGAACCCGTGTGAACCGCGGTCAGACCTCACGGTTTTGAGAACCGTGATCAAACCGCTTCTCACGGTTCTCTACTTCTTCCCTTTGATCTGAACCTTTAAAAAAAAAAAAAAAACACACAGAAAAACGGATCCTCATCGACCAAACCATACCGAGCTTTGGGCCGACTGAACGAGCCGATGCCAACGAACGGAACTTGATGACCTTTCCAACGCCGGTGCGGTGACACAGTCGGAGCTGATTTTCAAAACCGACCCATATATAGAAATAAAATTAAGGGAAAAAAGAGAAAAACATTCTTAATAAATTACTAGAAAGAAATCCTACTTATGCCCCCAACACAGAAGGTAATATTTTCTTGGTAGATTACATCTTAGCGTCGCCGTTGATGCTTCTTCCGTATCTGCAGAAGAGAGAGCAGAGTTAAGCTTAGAAACTGACGAAGAGAAAAGAAAAGATTGAAAATTGAAAAGGAGAGAAGAATGAAGTAATCAGATAAGAATAAAAGAAAGTGGAGGTAGGTGGGCATTAAAAGAAAGTGGGGGTAGGTGGAGGTAATGCCACGTTTTGATTTCTTAGTCATTCAACTTTTTTTTTTTTAATTTTTATTTTAGTTTTATAAAAATTAGAGTGCCACGTTTATCTAAAAAATATAAAAATAGAAAATCAATACACTTTTTTTTGATAATAAGTCCACAGTTAACAAAAAAAAAAATATATATATATATATATATATATATTTTAAGAATACTCCTCTTTTGAGTTTAATTAATTTATTTATATTTTAAATAATTATTAAATTAATTATTACGTCATCACGGTTCAACCTCGGTTCGACCTTAAAAACCTTGAACCTCTTCCTTTTACGGTTCAATGAACGGTCCGGGTCTAAAAACCTTGGTTATCATCACTGATGATATGATGTTGCTCATGATTGATGCTTGTTTCCCTCCTTAATCATGTGCTAGTATTGCACATAGTTATGGGGCCTACTCAATTGTTATTGTAGATTTTCGGGTTGGTTCCTTTTCTTGTAAACAGAAATTTTTGGGTTGTGGCTTCTTGTAGCAAGTTCAAAGAGTTTCTTTCCTTTCAATACTTTCTTGTTTATCTGTGTTAATTGCTACTCTAAAATGAATTGTCTAATATAGATTTACTTATTTTATTACAGTACAAATAACTGAACTATGACGGAACGTTCTTGTCCTGCTTTTCTTGTGTTTTAAATGATGATGTTATTGCTGAATTCAGACTGTTTGGAAATTTCTATGAATAAAATCACGTTTCAACTTGGTGGTGCATTGTAATAGTCTATCTACAGCAACTATATTATTTATGATTGATCTGCACATTTGCTAAATGTCTCTCATTAGATCTTTCTGCAGCAAAGACTTTGTTTTGTATGTTGGAGGGCACGTTTGGACTTTGGATTGGTGTCCTAGATGTCATGAAATGCCTGACTATCATATTAACGTGAGGTACGTGTATCCTTTTTCCTTCTATACCTTGTGTGTGTGTGTAAATGTGACTTTGTTGGAAGTCTGTTGGGGTTGCATCCCTGCATTTGTGTATGCTTTTAATTGATACTTGTGAAAAGGATCTCTGCTATGATGTTCAGATAGCTTATCCTTTTTATTTTATTTTATTTTTTGTATATAAGTAAGAGTTATTTTATTAAAGAGAAGATTCCTTATCCTTGTTTGTAAGATTATGTTAAGAAGTTAGATGTTGGAATTCATCATCATCAGGGAAGCCTTGCAGCCCTTGCCTATTGAATCTTTATGAGACAGTTTAATGAATATTTTATAATAGCTTATAAATATTATTAGATAGTCAATTTGACTTTGGGAATTTTTGGGAAGAATTTGGGAAAATTTATAATTCTTACCTCATTGATACTTGAACATTTAGGAAAAGTTTATCCAACTTCAATATTGACCACAAAAACAGCATTTTTTTTTTTTTTTAAATCTTCATCATGCTGTATTATTCCCAGTTGCTTTAAAAGAGCCTTACACACACAAACATGTGTGTTTTTTGTTTGTATGTATGAATGTATGTGTTCTTAATGTTATTTGTAAAAAGCCAAATCCATTACTTTTTGGTTAGGCAGTGTTCCATTTGATAAATTTGATGTAGTTTCATTTAGGCAATTGTTTGTGATATTATTGGTAACAACTAAATTGGTTGTTTGGGATAGTTAGAGGACATTGTTAGGGAACACCATGATTGATAATCTGGTGTGTTCTAAATGTCAGCGTAAATGAGGAAGAGGTGCCACTAGTGGGGCTACTGACTCTCTTGCCATTACTTCTTTGGAAAACTGGTCTTTTCAAATGTAAACCTCTTAATACCATAGGGTGCTGACATTTAAAAAAGTAATATTTAATTGACGTTAAGTTAATGAATTTGAACCTATTATATTTTATGATTATCAAAGATATTTACTTTGGTTGATTTGTTGATGAATTCATAGCCAACCCCAATTTACTTGGGATTAAGGCTTAGGTGAGTTGAGTCAAAATATCATGCAAGGGCAAGTGGCAATTAATTAAAATTTTATATTTTAGACTAGATAAACAATTCCCAGGAGTTTTTTTTTTTTTTTTTTTTTTTTTTTGGGGATTGAACAATGTCAAGCTTCTCTCTACCAAAATATGTGTGCTCAAAGCTTCACTCTTCTTTAGAAAGTTCTTTTGGAGTGAAGGATCTAATTGGCTGAAAATTCCAATGAAAGAGTAAAGGTGGTCTAGGCATAGGAGGATGACGAATTTCAACAATGCTTTGATTGTAAAATTGGGAAGGAATGTCTTGATAGAAACTTATTCTCAATCCCAAAAGCACATTCTTGCTTGTGCCTGTGGAAGCACATTTGTGACAGTAGGAATCTCATCAAGAGAGCAAGCTGTGATCTCATTGAGGAATGGTCTTTAGTAAATATGTGGTTGGATTACTCATATTGAAAGTTTTATCCCTTTCCCTAAAGAAAATCAACCCCAAAAAGCTTTTTGGGTCTCAGAATTATTTTGAAGGATAATCATAAAATGGCTGGAACTGTGAGAAACCACAACTTTTTGATGCAGACGCTATCACAATATTTAACAAAGCCACCCCAAAAAAATGGTATGAGTCATTCTCTTCTAATAGATAGCACATGCCTTGAGCGAAGATTGGCATGTCATTTGGTGTGGAATCAAAGCAAAATATCGGCATATCATCTGGAATAATGACATGTTCCTTCATAGCCTTCATAGATAGAGTAGGGTAGAAAGAAATGGGACTAAGAATTTGGGTTCTTTTTAGTTATTACTTAGTTCCTGTCTGATCATAGAGATGACATGTCGTTTAGTTGACATGATTGAAATTTGATAATTGGGGAGAGAGGTGATTTGAAGCTTGGATGTCGAAGACATCAAGAGGTGCCAACAAGTTGATTTATAAAACTCTTATTTTAGTATAAAAGAAATAATAATAATAAAAAAAACCCAAATTTATACCATATTTTTTGTTAAATAACACGTTTTTAATTTTTTTTTTTTCAATTAAAATCTGAAATTTATAAAATTATTTTAATTTGAAGCCCATTGCTTAAATTCTATTTTCATCTAAAACTTAATCTTAAATCAATTTGATATCCATTAAATAGAGGTGTAGAGAGAGAGCTTCATTTAGAATGAGAAGGACTTAAATCAATGAAACACAAAATTTTGTCAAAACTTTTGCACTTATTGTCTAGAATATTGGAAATGAATAAAAAAGATGGAGCAACCAAATGAGGAGGAAGCTATTTAGCATCTAACGCTGGAAGAAGAAGAATAAAAATAAGAAGAAGGATGGTCCAGTAGTTGCTTCCGTGGATGCCGAAAATCCATCGGGTTTTAAGAATAGCTTTAGATATCAGTCCAAGGTTGTATCAAACTCTCCAAATACATGTTGTGAATATGCCAAATTCATCAACAGAAAAATCCCAGAAAATGGCTGTGCTCCAAATCTTCATCTTCATTTCTTAGCACTAGCACAATCATTTGCAGTCACTGTTTTCTTTGCACACTCCTCTGTGCTTTGCTTCATTATTGGACATCTTCTGCAACACAAGTTACCGAACCAGTGGGCTAACAAATCGATCACCGTGCTTCTTCTTGTACTTCACTTATTAATCTGAATTGTGATTATTTTGTGGAACTTAGTGTTTTTCAATTATGGGGTCTTTTGTACTTGTTGGTTGAATATTGGTGTAGTTGCATTTAGGGGTTGTGCTCTGGACTGGTGGTGTTGCTGGTCAGTAAATTCCAGAGTTCATGCTTACTAGTGTTTAGTGAGGACTTGTTCTTCCTCCAATCATTTTCAATGCCGAGTATTCTCTCTCTTTCTCTGTGTGTGTGTGTGTGTGTGAATTGTAAGTAGTTGCTCAGAAGTGGATTATACTTGAATTGGGTTTCTAGTAGTGTGTAATTTGGAAAAAAAAAAAAGATTTATTTACCTTCGAACTGCATTTTGTGGATTGGATTTGGGGTCTGTAATTGGAATTTCCTTTACCAATTTCTATATAGGAGAGATCAAACAGTATCCAATGTTAAGTTGAATGTAAACCCTCCAATTCCAATTTCAATGTTGATTCCAAGTTAAAGTAATACAGCAAGAGAGGTGTTATATGATGATGTGGGCTTGAAAGTTATTATGAACAGATTATTGAATCTTATTGAATTTAGATTTATCAGTCTTGATATTTTTGAGATTCATTACCTGGTTAATTTTGATGCCTCGTATATGCTATTTCTATGAAAATTCCAAGCTATAGTAATGTCCTCTAACTGAAGTATGTACTGAATCTTGCATCATACTAATATGGGTTCTTCATTTGTTTCCAGTTTTCAGTTCAAGAAAAAAGCAAAATTTCAAGAATTGCACTACAATATTGTTGATTGGGGTAGTTGATATTGTAATTTCATTTTGCCTTATATCACATGGTAAGATCTGCAATCTCTCATCCACTTTTACTATTTGCTTGTTTCAAGCTTAGTATTGGAAATTTCTCAAAGTAGTACAATGAAAGTTAACTAATAGAACTGGAGCACTCGCTCCTATGGATCTTACACTTCACCCAAATGAAGTCTTCACTAAACCATTTGTGTTGTATATGTTCAGGTGCCTATTTGCTATATAAAAGAATTGGTGTGACAAGCCTGGATATTCAAGATTACCAAGGTGACTAATAACTATTGTTGAATCATTTTGTTTATATGATCATTGATATTCATCCTCTTACACTGATAATTTTTGCATCCTTTATTTGCAGTTGATAGTGCCATATTGTCAGCAACTGATTCAGTTTGCACGCTGCAGGTATGTCTGACTATTTCAGTTCTAATACAAATTTTATACATGGAAATTGACAAAGTGCCATTAATGCATGATATTTTTCTCCTGTTAAAGAGTCTCAATCAAGATGAAAAGCCCTTACTTTACAGCATTGTATTCGGTGAGGGAATGGTGAATGATGCCACCTCTATATATTGTGCTTTATATCAGCAGTGAATCACTTTATATCTTGTAAGGCATGTACATTAGTTTAAGCTTGCACTTTGGACTTCCATCGGAATACATGGTACCTTACTTGTTCAATGTTTGAGTAATCTCTAGTTCAAAAACAGTATGACTGAAATGAATTGAGTTACCACCCAATAAAAAAGAAGTGATATAATATCATTTCAGAAACAGTTTGCAGATACAAACAGAAGAATTTAGTGAAATGACATCAGTAGCTCAAACTGCTTTTCCAAACAAATAACACTGTCTGACTGAAACAAGACATGTGATGACTATGAAATTATCAACCTGTTGTGTATTTCTTAAAAATTAATAAATTACCCCTTTTTCTGCAGCCTTTAAATCCAAGTGGGATTTTGACAATATTCTTCTGTAGTCATGACTCTGTCACATTGTCATGTCTCACTGTAGTGACCCAAAAAGGGGAGGTCTTGCATTCCATGGAATCCCACATCGCCAAGGAAAGCACATGGGAATGTGTTTGTAAGGAATGACCTCCCTTCAATGTGTAAAGGCCTTTTCCCCAACGCAATCTGGGGAAGAACAAAACCATGAGGAGTATGGGCCCTAAAGTGGACAATATCTATACAGTTGGGGTGAGGTCATTATAGATGGTATCAGAGTCATGCCCTAGCCGGAAGTGTGGACTCCACACGCGAGGACGCGTGTGCTCATAAGGGGGATGGATTGTAGTGACCCAAAAAGGGGGGGTCTTGCATTCCATGGAATCCCACATCACCTAGGGAAGCATATGGGAATGTGTTTATAAGGAATGACCTCCCTTCAATGTGTAGAGGCCTTTTCCCCAACGCAACCTGGGGAAGAACAAAACCATGAGGGGTACGAGCCCCAAAGTGGACAATATCTACACAACTGGGACGGGGTCGTTACACTCACTACACGTGGCATAATGTTCCAGAAAGCTCACAGGTTAATGGTGATAATATTGAACAACCCCCATCCGAGTTGTTAAATTTATTAATTTGTGTATACGAATGGCCTTCTGCACTTTCACTTGAATTTGTCGACATTTCTCTCTATTGGTGTGGAAAGACAGTGTCATGTTCAGTTGTTCACAAATCCATGGCTGCATACAAGTAAAATGTAAATTTTGTTTGAACTGCCAATAATATGAGAGCATCAACACCACACCACATTCCCCACCCCCCCACCCCCCCCGCGCGGGGGGGTCCCCTCACCAAAAAAAAGATAACAAAAGCCCCCTATTGTAGTTTCTCTATAGGGTCTTTCTAAACTCTGAGAGTATGCCTTAGTTAAAAAATTCTTGCAAAAGTCAGCAGCTAAAATTGAATAGGAATTCAATAGAAGAAGGTTTAGAATGCACCTGCAAAGAAGTAGTTCACAGAAAAAGAGGGCAATTAGTAACTTTAGATTGAAATTCTGACCAAAAGGGATGCAGAGTTCATGATTTTTGCTTGAATATATTAAGGTTCTCTCAAGCCAGGTCCTCAAACAACATTCTAGTGTAAAAAAATGTCTCAAAATCAAAGCAATAAGCCAATAACCATTGGTGAATTTCATTTGAAAAGGTGTCAAATTCAAAAGTTTGCCTATCTACTTTGTCCTCTTTCTTTTTCTACTTCAAATTGCCAATTTACTTTATCTTAGTTTCTATCTTCTTGTTTTTTTTTTTTTTTTTTTGATAAGTAAATCTTCTTGTTTGCTGTTCTATTGAATTCATCATTACGTGTCAGCAATTTACATTCTTCTTTCGAAGCTTCATTGGTTGTATCATTCTTGTTGCTCACACAGACCTGCACACATATATAAACAGATGGGACTTATTCCTGATATACTAGTATGTTCAGTGAAGGTTTATATATTTTTTAGCCTTGTTATTAGTCCTTTGATAAGCATTTTGACCATCTAGTTCTGTAATTCAATACAAACATTAGCACTCCTACTAATACACAAACCTGGTGGATTGCCAAGAAGATTCTTTGTCCCAAACAAGTGAAGCTTAGAAATGACTTGTTAGGAGTTCTACAAGCATGTAAAACGCATTCTCTCCGCCTAAATTTAGTAAACGACTATCCTTTAGATTATGGCATCCCAAAGTTTGAATCACAAGTATCAATATGCATTCTTGTTCTGATAATCCCAAGTTGATAAACACTTTCGTTTCACTACAGAATCACTTAAGTACAGGAACAAATTTTTTGTTAAGTTATTGTGGTATAAAAGTTAAAGAAAACAGAGGACCATACTCCTTTGCAGGTGAACTTATATAGGTATTGTTTGCAGAATGATGAAAGTTAAAAGGGATTACACCCCAAATCTGATTACTTGCATTTGATAGTTAACAACACTATCAAAAACAAATTGATTGACATAGAATAAAATTTATCCAAATGGATGCTTTATTTTACTTAACGCAGAGTCCAGGTAATTAAACAAAATCAGGGGTTCTTATATATGTTTGTCCAAAGATGAATGACTTTCATATAATTCCTTTGATAAGCATTTGACTTTGATGATAAATACACACAAAGAGAACATGTTCCACTTTTGGGGTAATAACTCGAATAATTTCTTTTTGAATAAATTATCATTTCAAAACCATTTTTTTCAACACGTAAATTGTTTAAGCTGCTTGTAGCCCTGAAATCCAAGTTTAATAAATGTAACAACATGTAAATTGTATTGGGAGCTTCGGAACAACAATTACAATAAGCTTTGTCTCAAAAGGTCAAAAAGAAAAAAGAAAAAAATCCCAAATATACACTCATTGGCGAGCACATCAACAAGGAAGAACCAAGGTTTGATTCTGCTGGAGAGTAAAAGATCATCATGTGTAAGGATATTTGAGATCAAACTACATTGAACATCTGAGATAAAAGTAGCATGTCTAACAATTGTAGACATTGCAAAACTGGCAGCATGAATGACACCAAAACAACTTATACCTATAATGTTGAAGTGGGTGTCAACTTTTATTGGGTAATTCAGCACAAGATTCATCAAGAAATAAGCTACACTTTACGCAATTGTCGAAAGCACCGTCACAATTTTCGTTATCCTAAACAAAATAAGGTTTAATGCCTAACCATATTAAGTGCAACCAGAGCAGTGTTAAAGCAGAGGAGCAATTTCTCATCAAACACCAAGTGAGCAAGACCCAATCCAATCCCTCATATACAAAATGACAGACAATATACCAATTTCTCATCACAACTGAATACATAATTTTTAGTTAAGAAAATAGAAAAACAAGAAGCCAAGGCTAACGGAAATCAGCTTTACTAGGTAAGCCATAGGCGTCTCTCACTCATAGTACTATGCGTAGCACTATGAAGAGAATAATTAAATAATTAAAATAAATTCTCTAAAATCTAAAAAATACATAATTTTAAAAAGAAAAGAAAATAATTCTTTTTTATTTTTATTTTTTTGGAATAGTGGGCAGTTTTGTACCTTTTAGTCTCCAGTAAACTTTGAATCTTTGATCCTTGATGGACTAGCCCAATACAAAACTCTCTCCGGCATATTTTCCATCTTTTGGGAGAAGTATGGCCTGAAAAATAGGCGGGCTCAAACTGTCAATGTGGTCTTAAAGGAAGTACACCTTAACATGATTATAAAAAAATAAGAGTTTGGGATACAAATAAATTTATTTTACCATTGAAATTTGAGAAATACTATGGGCTGTTCGGTAATGTTATTTTAGTAATGTTGTTTGTATTTTTTAAAAATATGTGTGGGTAAAAAAATGTATGAAAATACGTATAATGTTGTTTAAAAATTAAAAACATGTGTTTAAACACATGTACCAAACGGGCCCATAACTACAATATTTTCACAACGAAATTTAAGTGTTAAATCTATATATATCTTAAAACTGAAATGTAGTATTTATTGTTACTACACTCCTGTTATGCCACGTCATTGATCATATAATCTTTATATTACTTATTTATTTTTTATTTCTAATTTCTTTTATAAAAAATATATAAATAAATTATTGACTTTACACATTCATCTTAGTTAGTTTTAACCTTACATATAACTTTGTCTTTACATATTATCTACTTTAATTTAAATATTTAATATTCCATTATGATTAAGTTGATGGGCTGGCGGTAAGATTATATAAACCACTACATTAATAATTAAATGCAAATTGGCCTTCTCAAATCTTTCCTACGTTAAATCTATCTTCCTAGAGTAACATTATTTTTCTTTTTCTTTTTTCCCTTTAGCGGGTACTAAGCCACAAACTAATTCTTAAATTGCCCTAATCATTCTTTACCCATTTTTTGGTTATAAAGATTTATATCTTAACATTTATGAGGAGGGGCCCCAAATGATGCTGACTGATGAGTTGCCAATATAACCAGAGCAACTCCCAAGTACAAATAGAGCATCTTTACATGCGAATAGATTATAGGAACTACATGAACAATTTTTGAAGAATTATAATACGACACAGGTATGACACTCTAAATGAAGTGTACATGCTTTTCTAGAGAGCAAATCTAGACAGAAGACATTGTTTACAAAGAAATGTATATCAATCTCTTAAGGTAAAATTTTTTCAATTACAATACTTTTGAATTATTCTTTACTAAACTCCACCAAAAATTTCACATTATTTAGAGTGAACCATCCACCGTGCCTTCATGCATGTTAATGCAAATTATGGGTATCTTTTGTTTAATTCATGGTTTAAATTTATTTATTTTTCTTTTCTTCTATTTTATTGTGAATGTGGTGATGGTGTATTTTTATTTTTGGTAGTTTCCATAGTATTTCTTTTGCTTCCTTCTACTTTTTTGAACCCGTTTATTCTCCTATTTTTCATTGCTTGAGATGGAATGTAGAAAAAAAGTCTAATTAGATATATTTATTTTAATTTAGTTCTATCAATATAGTTGGCTATTGTAAATTGTAATTCTGTCTCTCATTTGTTTTGTTTGTTGTTTCGTTTTTATTAATCAGCATGTTGTGTGAATAATAAATATATATTAAAAATATTGTTATGTGGAAGAGATGATTTTGGATTTGGCTTTTTGTTGATGTTTTAGTGGTACTATGGCGAAGATACTTAACTTTCTCTTGTATTTTAAGTGATCAAAAAAAAAAAAAAAACAATGGAAGGAGAGAAAATTTTAAGATTTATTATGCTAAAAAATTGGTCATATTTCTATTTGGTGAGTGAAATTAATTATGATATATTATATTCTTAAAGATCTATTCCCATTTTTCAACTCCTAATATAACAAATAGCCTTTTTATTTTTATTTTTTGAGGCATGTAAAGAATGTTTACAAAAATCTTTTTGCACCACATCTTTAGCATCCTTTATAATGTTATGTTTTTTGCAATTTTTACTTTGTTCAACTTTTCATCTTCTTCAACTATTGTCTTCTTAATTCAATCTTTCATCTCCTCTGATCATTATTTATTTATTTTTTAAATAATTTTCATTTGATTCCCTCTAAAAATTTTTTAAATTTTCTCATTTATGTTTTCTTAAAAATTCTATAGTTTCACTTTGTTCAACCTTTCATTTACTTTACCACCGCACATCCTTGGTGCGATGGTCACTCCACAGGTATAAGTGCTTGTGGGGTGCGGGGGGCAAGGGCCAAGGTTCAAATCTCCAGGAGGGAGTTTCATACACATATACACTTAGATTAGGCTAGAGTAGAATTCTATCTTGTATAAAAAATAAAAAAAAACCTTTCATTTACTCCACCATTCTTCTTCCATCTCAATTTTCATATAAATTTCATTTCCACCCCTCCTCTATTCCTTCCAAGTTGTCCACGACAAAAGATGTCAATACTCTCTCTCTCTCTCTCTCTCCAATTTTGTTTCTCTTTCGGTAATTTTTTTTTATTGTTTAAACCACTTATTTTTTCCGCTAATGGTTCTTTTTGTTATTGTTGATTTAATTGTCACACGACATTTTTTTTTCTCTTTTTGAAAATTTGTATAGACTATAAACTTTTATTTATATTTTGGTATTTTGGTATTCTAATTCTTGATCACAAGTTCTTTTTCTTTATCCCATTGGTTTATTTTACAACGATGCATATATAGAAACTTAATTCTAAGATTTTGCTAATAATTTTCTATTTGATAATCTTTGTTGGTGGACGAATTTGTAATTTCTGCAAAGATAATAATCTCAATAGATTTTCAACAACAAATTGTTTTCCTAATTGGTCCAGTTAATCATTTTTAAGTTTTATTAATTTTTTAGATACGTTTTCCGGTGTTTTGGATTAAAGGGTAGAAAAAATAGGGTTTGAGAAAGTTTGTTTAAAACTAAAAGAATAATTTGCGAATTTTATATAGTACTTTTTAATGATATAAAAAACATTATAAATAAATTTTATTAAAAATGAATATTTTCACTAACTTGCCTTTTGAATTATTATAAAATTTTTTATTGTTTTCATTTTGGTACGACATAAATTATATATATCTATATATATATATATATTACATTTTTTATTGTTCCTATAATAAATGAACACATGGTTATGAAATATATTACTCTTTATTAAATTAGTCCAAATTGCAAAACAATAAATTTAATGAGATCACCATAAAAAAATTATCATGCGCAACCGCAAGTTTGCGACTAATTGTTAATAATAGGTAAAAAATTGATGTTAGTTATGAGTCCAAATAAGAACTAGTAACAAATTACCATTAAAGATTTATTGTGAAAATATTTAATCTTATCACTCTCAACAAACCTTAAAAGACAATTGACCCCAGTACACCTAGACACAATTGTGAAGCTATCATTAACAGCTTCTTTCATCATTAGATAGGCGAAATAATTCTAGCAGATGAAATAATCACTTAAACTTGATCTTTTCCTTTGATTTCTTTTCTTTCCTTTTCTAAAGGGGAACTGGGAAGCCCACCAGATCCTTGCTTCATTTCAAAGATAAAAAGAAAAGTTTTAACAATATATTAGTAGAAATTCTATAAAAGAAGACTAAGATATGGAAGGTGTCATGACCAAAGAAAGTGCTAGCTACATTTGACATTTGTCGTGTGGAAGAGATAATTTTGTATTTGGTTTTTTTGTTGATGTTTTAGTGGTACTATTGCAAAGACGCTTGACTTTCTCTTGTATTTTAAGTCACCAGACAAAAAAATACAATAAAAGGAGAGAATTTTAAGATTTAATCTGTTGAAAAATTGGTTATATTTCTATTTGGTGAGTGAAATTAATAATGATCTATTATATTCTTAAAGATAGTTCCCATTTTTCAACTCCTAATATAACAAGTAGCCTTTTTATTTTTATTTTTTGAAGCATGTAAAGAATGTTTACAAAACTCTTTTTGCACCACATCTTTAGCATTCTTTATTATTTTTTGTTTTTTGCAATTTTTTCTTTGTTCAACTTTACATCTTCTTCAACTATTGTTTTCTTAATTCAATCTTTCATCTACTCCGATCGTTGTTTTTTTTGTTTTTTTTTCAATTGATTCCCTCTATAGATTTTTAAATTTTCTCATTTATACATTCTTAAATTCTACAATATTTTCACTTTGTTCAACATTTCATCTACTCCACCATTCCTCTTCCATTTTAATTTTCATATAAATTTCTTATTATTTCATTTACATTCCTCCTCTATTCCTTCCAAGTTGTCCACAACAAAAGAGGTCAATTCTCTCTCTCTCTCTCTCCAATTTTGTTTCTCTTTCAGTAGATTTTTTATTGTTTCAACCTCTTATTTTTTCTACTAATGGTTCTTTTTGTTATCGTTGATTTAATTGTCACATGACATATGTTTCTCTTTTTGATAAATTTGTATAGACTTTTATGTATATTTAGGTATTTTGGTATTCTAATTCTTGATCAAAAGTTCTTTTTCTTTATCCGATTGGTTTATTTTACAATGATGCATATATAGAAATTTAATTCTAAGATTTTGCTAATAATTGTTCATTTGATAATCTTTGTTGGTGGACAAATTTGTTATTTTTGCAAAGATAATAACCTTGATAGATTATCAACAACAAAATTTTTTCCTAATTGGTCTAGTTAATCATTGTTAAGTTTTATTAATTTTTTAGATATGTTTTTTGGTGTTTTGGATTAAAGGGTAGAAAAAATAGGGTTTGAGAAAGTTTGTTTAAAACTAAAAGAATAATTTCCAAATTTTATATAGAACTTTTTAATGATACAAAAAAAATTATAAATATATTTGTAAGGACACGATTCCTTTGCGGCCCACTAACATTTTTGGGCTCACGCAATAAAGGTTCCTCACAATATGATTTGTAGAGAGTGGGCTTGAAAAGCTAGCCGCTGGCCAAGTGGCGATGCCCGGTCATGGCTTTGGAGGAAGCTCTAAGGCATCGTACCCCGTGGGGTGGAGCTCCTCGGAGCTGATCCGAGGACCTCTTGAGGCCTTATCCCGGTTACCCAACGACGGACTTTCTTCCGTGAAGTCCAGTGTTGTTGAGATGTTTCCCCACGTAGTCTTTCTTTTTCTGGGGGTGGGATGGGCTCCCTTTCAGATTTACTTACTTCCTTATTTTATACTAGCTTGCATTCGCTGTCCTTCGTCCACGTGTAGGGTCAATCTTTACAGACACTGATATTTGTCCCATCAGTCCAATCCCGGAATTGTTGGGGATGGTTTGATAAAGCTGCAGAGTACGGCTCTGTCAGGCGCTGGGTCTTATCTGGAAGGGTAGTAAGGATAACTTCCCCCAAGGTATTTTGGATCTCCTCACAAATTCGTCCCTATGCCAGTTTCACCCCTTTGTTCCGGTGGGATTATGGGTCTGCCGAGGACTAAACTGTCCTCGGCTGCCTCCCAAAATTATTTTATGCTCTGCGTTGTAGAGCTTGGGCCACAGCTCTCCTCGGATTGGGCCTTCGGACTCTCTAAGGGCAAATGGGCCTGGTCCACGAATTGTTGGGCCCCACAATAGCCCCTCAAAACCCTTCTATCCGACTTCCGGGTTGGAAAGGAGGGTTTTGGCAAACCCGGGCCCTTAACATGGCTTGTTTAGTTCAATCCCGCATTTATGTGAGCGGTTTTCCACCTGTCCGGGAAGTTAGCCAGTTTTCAAGGGATTCCGTTTAATCCGCTCGTGATCTGCTCCTGCCGCTTGGCTGTCCCAGACGCGCCCTTAAATGAATTCCCTTCACGAGACTCATTTATGTCCGGCGGCTCATCTGATAGGGTGGGGAAACGGAACGGACGCCTCTTTTTTTTTCAGATTCTTTTGGATACTCTGAACGCATTTAATTCCACCCGTTTTGCCCCTCCTATAAGAAGACAAGCAGGAGGCAGTCACTTTCGTACAGACTCCTCTCCTTCCTTCTGAAATCTGAAACCCGCATCCTCCTTTAGCATCCACTTAGCCTGTTTGTTATACATCATATCCGTACACGCCCTCCATAACGAATGATGAAGGAACCACACTCCTCCTCAAAACACCATATTCTGATAAAACTTGAGATGGCTCGGTCAGGGCAAGGGTGGCGCAGACTTAAGATCTGTCCCGCCTCTCTTTCAGCCAAAATCCGAAGCAGGGGCTCGTCATGTCGAATTCTCGGCGTGACTGAGTCGAGAACAACCAAGACCAGCACCACCCGGCTCCTCACGAGCGTACCTAATATGGCACCGGCGTGTTAGGAGTCAGGGCTGAGGCAGGGGCTAAGTGCTTCTGCTTCTCCCTCTTTTGCTCCTTGGTGCCCTCCCCCGCCTTCTTCTTATTGTCTTCCCAGCACCAGTTCCGCCCTGGTGCTGTCCTTTTCCCTCTTTTGCTCCTCTCTTTGTCTCTTCATCTCTCTCCCTCTTCTTCTCCTCCTTCTCTTACTCATATCCTCCATTTTCTTCATTCATCTCCTCCATCTTCTTCATTGATTTCTTCCTTACTATTTCCTTCTTCTTCATCCATTTTCCTTTTGAAGTGAGTTCCTCTCTTAGTACGAGCAGCAATGAGGCAGAGATTGGAAAGACTTTGAAGACGAGTTTAAAAGGCGCTCGACCGTTGGCTTATCTGTGCTGTGGATGTTAATGCTGCTTCGGCAGCCCCTCTTTTGTATAGGCTTGTTGAAGCCCCTTTTTGTACATTGTAACAATTCCTTATATTAATAAAAGTTGTTTCTATTTCATTTTGCATGTTTTGTGTCTGTTGTATAAATTTGCTAGCGCCGCTCGGCACAATAATATAGTATTTAGATTAATGTCAACTAAGACCAAAATACTTGATAATAAAAAGATGTCGCTAAAATTCTAATAAAAGCGCTCGGCGCAACAAGACTGGCCAGTGAAAAGTAATAATTACCCATGCTAGCCGAGGAGAGAGCTGAAGGCTTGATGCCGTGTGAGAAATAACCATTTAAAGACATATCACCCACCAGATGAACAGCCCTCTTAGGCCAATAAATACTGGGACGTTCTAGCACCTTCCTTACTCCTTCGTTGGGCCTAACCCTTTAGGGTGTTTAAGCCGTGGATGAAATGACCTGACCTTTTTATCAAGTAACCCATATTGCGGAGTTCAAACCTTTTCTTTTCCGAGCGGTTGGTTTCCCAGTAGGCTTGGGTCCGAGGAAAGTACAACGCCTTGGTTCCGTCCAAAGCTTAGAATAATAAAAAATTTTGTACTTGGTTTCCCCATAGGCTTGAGTCCGAGGACCATACAAAGTCTTGGTTCTGTCCAGAACTTGTAATAATTAAAATTTTTGTACTTGGTTTCCCCATAGGCTTGAGTCCGAGGACCATACAAAGCCTTGGTTCTGTCCAGAACTTTACGCCCTTTTTTACGCACCTGGTCTTCCCTCAGGTATCTCACAAGTTTCCGAGCGGGAGGTTGCCCTTGGCAACGGTTATTCCCTGGCATGGGCCGTAGTTCGTGGGCCTTCATGTAGAACGGGCTTGAGACGCAAATTAACTAAGCCCACAGATTTAGAGGCATTTCCTTGGTCTTTGGTCACGCAGTACTTTCTGACGTCCCAGTGTTCGAGGTGCGCCTTCACGAGGCTCCTTTAATACTGCAGATGGCGTGGGAAATAGAGCCGGAGGCATTTTGTCCGTAGCGTTCCTTGGGACGTTGCGTGCATTAAATGCCACCACTTTAGCTTTTTGAATAAATAGGAGTGAAAGCTGTCTTACTTGAACGCAGGTCCTTCAGTTTACTCCCTGAGTTTATCATGTTTGAGGCGAGAGTAGGGGAAAAAGAGCTCTCCCCGCCATGGAGGCGCCGTGTCCTCCTGAGACTCAGGGTAGTGAGCTACGGGCAAAGGAAGCGTAAATTCAAAGGAGCACTCTGCTTCGTCAGTGGGGAAAGGGTATTTCTCCCTCTTTCAGTCAAAATCCGAAGCAGGTTCTGTTCACGCCAGAATTTTGGTGTGTCAGAAGAAAGATTCTCCGCCGTCAGCGCCTCTGCCTCTTTGCAGGCAGATTTTTGGTGAAGGCTCCTCAACTTCCGGCTCCCTGCACCTTTACTTCGGCGGTGTGAGACTCGAGTCGGGTTCTTTTGCTGCCTGAGTTATGGGCGTGCAAAGGCTTTGAGGAGGAATAAAGCCTCGGAGCAGTAGCCAACCTCTCGTCTGAGATATCTCCTCGGCTTTACCTTCACCCTCTTGTATTTTTCTTTTACTTACGTAGTTAGCTCTAATGTGAGCTCGTTTCAGCTTTTCATTGTACATTGTACTGTTCATTCGTCTTAATAAAAGATGTGTTTATTTCCTTATACATGTTTTTTTTTGCAACAACCACTTTGGGTCTGAATATTAAGTCTAAGCCTGCCTTTAACAATATTCTGGGCGGGAGAACACTTTAACACAACCCTTATTAGTTCAAACTCGCAAATGTTATCAAGTATAACAATGGTAATCCTAAATAGATTAAATTCATGGAACTAACCGGGATAGTTGTTGAATGCTGTGCGATGCACGCTAGACCAGCTCCGTACCGCACCATTCCCTTTGGCACAGGGGGATCCGAGGGTAGACCGGGGAACCCGTGCAATTAAGGGGTTGACCCTACTGCTGACGAGGAGTTCTCTTCGGATGGATCATGAGGTTTACGTGCTATAGTATTTGGTTTCCTCTTTTTTTTTATAGTTGGTTTCCCCATAGGCTTGAGTCCGAGGACCATGCAAGGCCTTGGTTCTGTCCAACGCTTGTGATCTCTTAACGTACTTGGTTTCCCCATAGGCTTGAGTCCGAGGACCATGCAAGGCCTTGGTTCTGTCCAAAACTTGCGATCTTTTAATGTACTTGGTTTCCCCATAGGCTTGAGTCCGTGGACCATGCAAGGCCTTGGTTCTGTCCAAAGCTTAGGATCTTTTAATGTACTTGGTTTCCCCATAGGCTTGAGTCCGAGGACCATGCAAGGCCTTGGTTCTGTCCAAAACTTAGGATCTTTTTAATGTACTTGGTTTCCCCATAGGCTTGAGTCCGAGGACCATGCAAGGCCTTGGTTCTGTCCAAAACTTAAGATCTTTTTAATGTACTTGGTTTCCCCATAGGCTTGAGTCCGAGGACCATGCAAGGCCTTGGTTCTGTCCAAAACTTAGGATCTTTTAAATGCACTTGGTTTCCCCATAAGCTTGAGTCCGAGGACCATGCAAGGCCTTGGTTCTGTCCAAAACTTAAGATCTTTTTGATGTACTTGGTTTCCCCATAGGCTTGAGTCCGAGGACCATGCAAGGCCTTGGTTCTGTCCAAAACTTAAGATCTTTTTAATGTACTTGGTTTCCCCATAGGCTTGAGTCCGAGGACCATGCAAGGCCTTGGTTCTGTCCAAAACTTAAGATCTTTTTGATGTACTTGGTTTCCCCACAGGCTTGAGTCCGTGGACCATGCAAGGCCTTGGTTCTGTCCAAAACTTAAGATCTTTTTAATGTACTTGGTTTCCCCATAGGCTTGAGTCCGTGGACCATGCAAGGCCTTGGTTCTGTCCAAAACTTAAGATCTTTTTAATGTACTTGGTTTCCCCATAGGCTTGAGTCCGAGGACCATGCAAGGCCTTGGTTCTGTCCAAAACTTAAGATCTTTTTAATGTACTTGGTTTCCCCATAGGCTTGAGTCCGAGGACCATGCAAGGCCTTGGTTCTATCCAAAACTTAAGATCTTTTTGATGTACTTATTTGACTTTTCGACCATAAGCCCCTTTACCAGGGCGAGAAAAGTTGGCCTGAGGCTGGAAGCCCCTAGAGATGCCTGTGCCTTTAGCACTATGAGGCGTAGCCCCTAGCAGAAGTTTATGTCGGAGCAACAACCATATGTCGCCGGAGATGGAGGAGACCACAAAAATTTGTGCTTGCCAATGAGTTGATTCCACCGCCACCTGCGCCCGCGCGCAAGCTTCCCACAGACGGCGCCAATTGTAAGGACACGATTCCTTTGCGGCCCACTAACATTTTTGGGCTCACGCAATAAAGGTTCCTCACAATATGATTTGTAGAGAGTGGGCTTGAAAAGCTAGGCGCTGGCCAAGTGGCGATGCCCGGTCATGGCTTTGGAGGAAGCTCTAAGGCTTCGTACCCCGTGGGGTAGAGCTCCTCGGAGCTGATCCGAGGACCTCTTGAGGCCTTATCCCGGTTACCCAACGATGGACTTTCTTCCGTGAAGTCCGGTGTTGTTGAGATGTTTCCCCACGTAGTCTTTCTTTTTCTGGGGGTGGGATGGGCTCCCTTTCAGATTTACTTACTTCCTTATTTTATACTAGCTTGCATTCGCTGTCCTTCGTCCACGTGTAGGGTCAATCTTTACAGACACTGATATTTGTCCCATCAGTCCAATCCCGGAATTGTTGGGGATGGTTTGATAAAGCTACAGAGTACGGCTCTGTCAGGCGCTGAGTCTTATCTGGAAGGGTAGTAAGGATAACTTCCCCCAAGGTATTTTGGATCTCCTCACAAATTCGTCCCTATGCCAGTTTCACCCCTTTGTTCCGGTGGGATTATGGGTCTGCCGAGGACTAAACTGTCCTCGGCTGCCTCCCAAAATTATTTTATGCTCTGCGTTGTAGAGCTTGGGCCACAGCTCTCCTCGGATTGGGCCTTCGGACTCTCTAAGGGCAAATGGGCCTGGTCCACGAATTGTTGGGCCCCACAATATTTTATTTTATTTTTTTGAGAAAGAAATAAATTTTATTAAAAATGAATATTTTCACTAACTTGCCTTTTGAATCCCTACAAAAAAATTGTATTGTTTTCATTTTGGTAAGACATGAATTATATATATATGATATATATATTTACATTTTTTATTGTTCCTGTAATAAATGAAAATATGATTATGAAATACGTTACTCTTTATTAAATTAGTCCAAATTGCAAAAAAAAAAATAATAATAATAATAATAATAATAAGATCACCATAAAAAAAATTATCACACGCAATACGCGAGTTTGTGACTAGTTCAAATTAATAAAGAAATAGCACTGATCTAAGTTTCCATCAATGCTCACACTTCAATCACAAAAGCCTTATTTTTGCAATAGAGGCTGTAAGACAAATTTAAATGACAGATTACAAAATTTCATAATGATCCTCTACCATTAGCACTATAGTGAATTAGTGATTGTAATACTAAGAATCATCTCATCATAGACATTGAAGAAAAAAAAAAAATACAAAGATTGATCTATTAAGTCTACTAAAAAAGTCATGAGAGAATCACATGATTAAATGACATGTGTCTTACTTTAGAAAGTGCTACCTATCAATCTTCATATTTGTGAGATTAAATTAATACTATAATGATGGTAATTACCATTTGGCCTCCCACTCTTTGCTTGTTGTCAAGCTTGGCACCTGTCATTTTTCAAAATATTACACTGATAATTACCTTATCTGATAGAACTAATTCACTCATTCCTATGGATCTTACATTTCACTCAAACAAAGTTTTAACCATACTATTTGTGTTGTGTTGTCTAACTATACCATTGGTGCCTATTTGCCATATAAAAGAATTGGTGTGACAAGTCTGTATAGTCAAGATTACCTAGCTGACTAATAAATATCGTCCAGTCATTTTGTTCAATAAATGGTCATTCTCATTCATAGTCATCCTTTTATACTGATGCTAAAACTCAGGCAGAGAATGAGAGTCAATCCAGCAATGAAGTGATGTCGTTTTTATAGCAAAGATCTAAACTTAAAACGAGACGACGTCGTTACACATAAAACACGCTGACAAAGAGAGCACAGATTCGTGAAGAAACGGTGACGTTTCTATTTAAGCAGTAGACTAGTTCCTCTTTTAAAATGAAACACGTGCCTCTAATTTCAGTCTGTTAAGTTCGTTACTAATGGAATCCACGTGTCTTAATCTTATTGGTAATTTTTATTTGTAGCCGTCACTCGAAATTTTTCTTACTTCAAGCTCCGTTTCCTTAGAGTAGCTTGATTTTTAGTCCAAGTTTGCATCCAACTCTCCAAAACCTCCTTATTGTGAATGCCAAATTCATCAACAGAATCCCAGAAATGGCGTTCACGCATACTAGTGTTTAATGAGGACTTGTTCTTCCTCTATTTGCTTCCCCCAATCATTTTCAATGCCGGGTATGTTCTCTCTCTCTCTCTCTCTCTGTGAATTGCAAGCAGTTGCTCAGAATTGGATTAGATTTGAATTGGGTTTCTAGTGGTGTGGAATTTGGAAAAAAAGGATTTCTATACTTTGTAATTATCTTTTTGGATTGGATTTGGGGCCTGAAATTGGATTTTCCTTTTCCAATTTCTGTATAGGAGAGATCAAACAGTACCCAATGTTGAGTTGAAATTAAACCCTCCAATTCCTATTTCAATGTTGATTCCAAGCTAAAGTAATGCAGCAAGAGAGGTGTTATATGATGATGTGGGCTTGAAAATAATTATGAACAGATGATTGAATCTTATTGAATTTAGATTTATCAGTCTTGATACTTGTGAGATTCATTACCTGGTTAATTTTGATGCTTCTTATATGCTATATTTTATGAAAATTTCAAGCTAAAGTAATGTCCTCTAACTGAAGTATGTACTGAATTTTGCATCATACTGATATGGGTTCTTCCTTTGTTTCCAGTTTTCAGGTCAAGAAAAAGCAATTTTTCAAGAATTTCACCACAATATTGTTGTTTGGGGTAGTTGGTACTGTAATTTCATTTTGCCTTGTATCATTAGGTAAGATCCACTTCTACCATTTGCTTGTTTCAAGCTTGGGACTGGTATGATCTAATAGAACTAATGCACTCATTCCTATGGATCTTACATTTCACCCAAACGAAGTCTAACTATTCCATTTGTGTTGTCTATACCAGGGGCCTATTCGTTATTTAAAAGAATTGATGTGACAAGCCTGGATATTCAAGATTACCTAGGTGACTAATAACTATTGTTGAATCATATTGTACATACAGTCATTGATAGTCATCCTTTAATACTGATCATTTGTGCATCCTTTTTGTGCAGCTGTTGGTGCCATATTGTCAGCAACTGATTCAGTTTGCATTCTGCAGGTACATGATTTTCATCCTTACATGAATGTTATACATGGAAATTGACATGCTCCATTAATGCATGATATTTTTCTCATGTTAAAGGTTCGTTCTCAATCAAGATGAAACGCCCTTACTTTACAGTAATGTATTCGGTGAGGGAGTGGTGAATGATGCCACCTCTATTGTGCTTTTCAATGCAGTCCAATCACTTGACGTCAGCAACATCGATCTGCTTACAGCATTAAAATTGTTGGGGACCTTCCTTTACCTCTTCTTCACCAGTAGTGCTCTTGGTATAGCAGGAAGTTGTTTTAGTGGTTTTTTTTTCTTCTTATTATTATTGTTTATTTTCTTTCCTCCTTTTTTTTGGTGCATCTCTCTCTTCAACTTCGGTTGTTTTAGATACTGTATGTAGAGTACTTAGAAATCAAGAAAATATGACAATCTTTGTGACATAATTGTGTTGTACTCAATTGTAAAGCTTCAAGCTCAAAGGCATGCTACTTAGTGTTATATTTCTATGAGCATATGTTGGACTTTCTATTTTCGTTTCACATAAAAGTTGTTTTTGAAAAAATTATTATTGGCTTGCTAAATTTTAATACACATTTTTTGGGGAATTTGGTAGATATCATCATCTAATTTCCTACTTGGTAACTTTCAGGCGGGTCTTATAAGTGCAAATATCATAAAGACACTTTACTTTGGAAGGTACAATCAAATTCACTTTGGTTTTTAGCCTGAAGTTGTTCGTTCTATGTATCTGTTGCATTCACTTTTAGTACCATTCAAATTTCTGTATTCTTAAATTTTGAAAGGTATTAAGAATTTGGAACCAAATAAAAGAAGAGATCTAAATGGGAAAAGAACAGATGGAATTCAAGTAATGAGAAAATTAGTTAAGGTGATACAAGGAAAAGATGAAGTGGGGAAAAAGGTGGCTTGAGTCAGTGGTAAATGAGAACATGGAAAAAGATTTAGCAGGAACCATGTCTCCTAAATGAGATAAATGTGAAGGAATCCCATAACCAACACAATCTTGAAATCACCTAGTTGCAATTGTTGAAGGACATCTTATTTGTCAATGAGTCTTGTATGATCACATTTTTGATTTACCATCTTTTGCATACCTTAATCATTAATTGTGACTTATATGTAATTCTTGTTATATAACTTGACATTTTCATTTTTCTACAATAGGCACTCCACAGACTGTGAAGTTGCACTCAGGATGCTTATGGCTTACTTGTCATACATGTTGGTTAAGGTACCAAAGTCAAATTTTTATATCATTTTAATTATTTATTTCTCGTCTCTCTCTGAGTTTTAATTTTTGTTTTATCACTTTTATTTAATTTGGAAATATCATTAAGCCTTCAACCTCCAGAAAGTATGTTCAAAAGTATTAGTATTCATAAAAAGTAAAATTATATAGTTTAGTAAAATTCTATAGTTTGTCACATTGAAATATTGAAGATATTTATTAAGGAATGGAACAAAAAAAGAAATTGAAGATGAATGCCTTAAATTTCATCATTCTATCTCCTTTGGGCGCCTCTGCAATGAATTACTTATATCTTGTTATACTTGCACATTAGTTTAAGCAGGCATTTTGGACTTCCATTGGAATAGGTTGCACCATACATGTTTAATGTTTGAGTCATCTGTAGTTCAACAAGAGTATGACTAAAATGAATTGAGTTACCACCCTATAAAAAAGAAGAGATATAATCTCATTGCAGAAAACATTTGTCTACAAATACAAACAGAAGAATTTAGGGAAATAACATCAATAGCTTAAACTGCTTTTCCAAACAAATGACATCGTCTGACTGATACAGGATATGTGATGAATATGAATATATCTGCCTGCCGTTTATTTCTTAAAATTTAATAAATTCCCATTTTTCCTGCAACTCTTAAATCTAAGTGGGATTTTGACAATATTCTTCTGTGGCATTGTCATGTCTCACTACACTTGGCATGATGTTACGGAAAGCTCACGAGTTACAACCAAGTAAGAACATATCCTTTCCCTCTTAATGGTGATAATATTGAACAGCCCCAATCATAAGGCCTACAACAAGGGTGGCCTCCTATTGCACTTTCACTAAAATTTGTTGACATTTCCTGCTGTTGGAGTGGAAAGATAGTGTAATGTTCACAAATCCATGGTTAATATTTTTAAAACTGCTAGTAATATGGGGCATCAACCCCCCCCCCCTCCAAAAAAAAAAAGGAGATGGACAGCAAATTTTGTTCAAATTGTTGTCACGTCAAATTGTAGTATTTGTAAAATCTAAGAATTTACTCGATAGGCTCTTTAGGAACTTAGAAAGGGTGTCTTAATTAATAAATGCTTGTAAAACTCTTAGCAACTAAATTAGACAATAATACTAAAGTCACATACAGAGCAGAAAGACAATGGATAATTATAAATTTAAAGGCGAAGAAGTATTTGACAAGAAAAGAGGGCAGTTAGTAACTTTAGATTGAAATGCTGGCAAGAAAGGGATGCAAAAGTCATGATTTTTTCATTCACAATTAAGGTTCTCTCAAGCTGGATCCTCAATCAACATTCTTATGTGAAAAAATATCTATCAGTCAGTAATAATCATTGGTGGATTTCATTTGAACAAGTAAATGTTTACCAATTTACTTTGTTCTCTTTCCCTTTTTACTTCAAATCTCCAATTTACTTTAACTTTGTTTCTATCCTCTCTTTTGCAGCTCTATTGAATAAACTCTTATCATTTTGCAATTTACATGTTTTAACAGAAATAAGGGACTCTGATCTTTGTACATTACTAGGCAAGACAAGTGTTAACATTTTAAGTATACAAATGAAGATTAAGCTCGAATGACCGATTCTAATCTTCAAAATGGTTTGATGATCTCAGGCATGCATTTGCAACAATATCCTTCATTGCAGAGACTTTTATATTCCTATACGTTGGCATGGATGCCTTAGACATTGATAAATGGAAAAGCAGCAAAGCAAGGTAATTTTACTACTTCCTATTTCACATTTCAGAGCTCATTGTTAACTGACAGCTTGTATATTGTTTCAGATAATATGAAACAACAATTACCAAATTCAAATATTAAAATGTCAAGTCATGCATGTTGCTATAAAAATGGTCACGATAAATGCATCGTAACTTGTAGCTATTGTAACTATTATCTCTAAAATATTTAAAAAAAAAAAAAAAAAAGGAGAAGAAAAGAAAAGAAAATGTCATACTTAATACACGAGGCTAATGCTTATAAAGGGTCTAGGCTAGGTGGAACTTACCATCTTATCTAAGATCCTAGATAGAAAATCATTGCCTCAAGCCCTCAACTGAACAAAAAATGGCAGTTAGGCAAATACTATATATAATAGGGCAACACATAAGAATATTATATTTTTATTTTCTTTTTGTTCTCACCAAAATAAAATCACAATTACCACATTTAGAAGACAAGTGATATATTGCTTTGTCCATTTTATTTTCCTGTGGATTTGATACCATTTAATTGGTTTCATGCTATTTGCTTCAGCCCAGGAACTTCCATTGCTGTGAGTTCAACATTGTTTGCATTAGTGTTGGTTGGAAGAGCAACATTTGTGTTCCCTATTGCCAATATTACAAATTGTATAAAGAAATGACCAAGTACAAAAATTGAGCTACGAAAACAGGTGATAATTTCAGACATCTTCAGCACTTAGCTATAGCCATTGATTCTAGCTCAAGCTTTGCTAACTATCTGAAATATCAGTTTATAATATGGTGGGCAGGACTTATGAGAGATGCAGTAACTATCGCCTTGTCTTATAACCAGGTAAGTAGACAGCATCTCAAGTCAATAACAATTGAATATGTTGATTCTTGAGTAGTTATTAACTTCAGCAATCTACAATTGCAGTTTGCAAATTCTGACAAGACGTTAACAGAAGATAGTGCACTAATGATCTCCTCAACTATAATTGTTGTTTTGTTTAGTACTGTGGTATGTTAATGAGCTTCTTCATCTTCAATTTTCATTGCTTTAAGGTCCATTATAGTGTTTATAAAAAAAAAAAAGGTCTGTTATAGTTAGAATGTTTTTATTGCACTAGGGATCCAACCCATGAGCCCTTCCTCTCATGTAGTAGGAACCCAAAAAATGACGTCATTAAAGCAAAAATATCCTAAATCTTGCAAGATATTAAGATAATTGGTTGGGTATATAGACTCTTGTGAAAAAAGAAAAAAGAGGAAACTCGTTGAAAGGTTGGCTTTAGTCGAACATATCAATACTACTTCTCAAGAAATCTATTTTCACACTCATTTCTTTTTTATTTTATACTTCATATTTTAATCCAAACAAATCCTTTATGACTTTTATCTTTTTCATAATGATCTCCAACTTCTAGTTTATTTCTAGCCTATACATATATATATATAGAAGAAGATAATCATCAATAAGACTCATACCAGCTTTTAGTTTTCAATACAAATGTACATCATGACATTTATGAACATCATGATGTGATCTTCTTTTCTTTTTTCTCCAAATAGGTGTTTGGTTACATAACAAAGCTGCTTATTGAAGCAGTGCTGTTAAGGAATGCAAAACCAGCACATTCAGATGCAACTGACATACCAAGTCTAGATGACTTACAAATATTATTCCTTGAAAATGGTGATCCAAGTGATCAAGGTGGTAGCAATGAACCTGCCCACCAGAAGGGTAGCTTAAGCTTGCTAATAAGTAACCCCACTTCAACTGTTCACTATTTTTGGAGAAAGTTTGATGACAAGTTCATGAGACCAGTATTTAGTGGACGGGGCTTTGTCCCATTTGTTCCTAGTTCTCCAACTAGTGCAGCAGATCCTCAAATCTCTTAATACTATTTTTTGGTGCAATAAACTTGTAATGGAGTTGCAAGATTTCATTTTTTCTTTTTCATTTTTTTTAATAATGTGGAAAAAGTAAAGCTTTCAAAAAATTAATTGTATCATAGCAGGTAAATTATTTATAGACTTCATTGACAACAGTTGGAGTATATCTATATGTTGATTTTTATTTTTCAGCATTATAAGCATGAATGTGCAATTTTTAAATTCTAGTGAATTAAGTAATGGAATTTTTTTTTTTTTTTTTTTTGAAAATTTATTGCTTATCCACTTTGAAATGACATTGCAGCTGTTACAAAAATTCCTTAATCAAACATAAAATTGAACCTAGTTTTTCATCCAAAAAAATACAAATGGAACCATTGCCATCAAACATGACCTAAGCAATAAAAGTTCAATATAAGCTCAAGTAACCTTAAGGGGTTGAATTAGTGGTTCCTAAGGCCTTATGATATTCATGAAATCATGACTTTGAAACATCCAGCCAACATCTTGAGGGCAACTCCATGGGTTCTGCCTTGTAATAAGTTAGCATTTGTGCAATAAGGGAATTACACACACTCGAGGGAATAGATTAGGCGCTCGATGAATTCTAGAAACCATATTTCTTACTCTTAACTTCTTTTAATACAGATTTGAAAATCTGTTTTTAAGCAAAAAATGACACTTGTTTTGAAGACAGAATAATTCTTTGGATAAGTTCAGTAAGTACCATAAAATTCTGTGGACAAATCACAAATGTACAATTTGGCAGTAAATGTGCCAAATTGTACATTTGTGATGAAAACTAAAACTAAAGGACTCATCAAATAAGGAAACTCTTTCTTGCATCTTCCAAATCATAACAAGCTGGTTGCTCCATCATTGTCGCATTAGGATAAAAAGATCTTTCCTTTCTCAGGCTCTAATCAATAAAAGGTGTTGGTTTGGACCAAAATGACTATTTCTTTGACAAATTTAGAGGATACGTTTCTTGAGTGTCAACATCATAAATTAATATTTCTACAGAAATCCATGCCTCTAGAGCTCTATGACTATCCTTATTCATCTTACCTAAAATGTGTACTTCAAACTCCTTGAAAGTGGAATCTTGAGGCTATCCCACAAACATGATTTGTTGCAAGTCTAGTCCTAAATAGCCAAGAGTTACTACTTTCTGACGAACCACTACAAACTTCCTTACCATTGGTGCTACCACTATTTTCTCCTATGCCACTTCCAAGTTACAACCCTCAACATTTTCTTTATCGTGGAAATGAAATAGAATTGAAGCAGAAGAAAGAAAGGGTGTGGAACGACTTGAAAAAAATCTTTCTCTATACTGGGAGAATGAGTCATATCAATTTTTTTCAATACAATGCATTTCTGTTTTCTATGATTTATCATCTTTCTTAATATGGTTCAAGTCCTATGGGGCAAGTCTATCTTGCTAATAGTGCACATGAAACTGGCTGAGTTCATGTATGAGTGCTAATATAATGATCAAGTTCGGTTAAAAACTATGAAGCACTGTCTAGTGCAGAAAATATTACCAAAATTCTGGTCAATATTTTGGGATGCTTCTAATATATTCTCCAACAAGAAACAAGGTTGTCTCAAATGGGTGACCATAACTATATTGGCCATGGTAGTGAAAAGTTCCTCTTTTACATTGAAAAATATTAAGATACAAATATACAGTTTCAAATTCCTAAAAACATAATAAGGCACGCTTCAATTTCAAGATAGCAGGTTCAGAGATCCAACCAGAATTTTTTCTTACAAAGCAGAGTTTTCCCTTCTAATTGTTCCGTATCTTCACTTGTCTTTGCAGCTTTAGCTTACGCATTTGTAATTCATTGAGTTGCACCTTCATTGTGTCAACTACTTGCAGTATCTCTCTTTCTGCAAAATCATTCATCCATTTTTGAAATCTTTAGATACTCTAATAATTGTCTGAGTCTTTGTTCATTAGTAATTTGATCCAAAAGCTCTCATTGACCTTGTCATGTTTATTTGCTCTAAGTCTAAGAGGATGAAACGCGTTGTGATTTTCAAGGGCAGCCGGTAGTTCCTCACCATGTTCTTTTATGTTTCTTGTGATAATTTATGCTATTCCAGTGCTTTTACATCCACTTACTCCTTCTTCTTTTATCAACCTAGGGTGTACCTGCATAAATGGTCTCAAAAGAATGGTCAATTGGAACTTAAATTTAAGTGCTTCTGTGACTGATTAAGATGTGAGTCTACAAGTTTTGAAGTCCATCAATAAAATGCTATATAATTCAACAACACTAGTTGTCCAGGGTTAAGATTTGAAATTTAAGAGACTTTATAGCCCATTGAAGATTGAAATATCCAATAAAATACCCAAAAGAAAAGCTTTACTTCTTTTAAATAAAGTAAATCTCTATTTTATGATTGTAGATCATAGAAACTCAATTTTCAAATAATATAATCTTCACTAAGAATGAAAAAATTTCCGTACAATGGGAACATGTCAGTGGTTCTATAGAGGTTGTCATCTTATTACTAAGCATCTTCTAGCAATGTTTTTGCAAGTGACTGAAAATTTTTGAACTAAGTTCTCATCCCTTGAAACTAGGGTAAGATAACAATCTATCAATCTTCCAACAGAAAATATTTTTGGTGCAGGTTTGCTTGAAACAAAAGTAGCATAAGATTCTACCACACTAACAACAATGCCCACATCATAATTATTATTATTGTCTTCATAATTCTTTACCAAGACATCTGGAACATGACACTGCACCAACGTTGAAGCAATTCTTCTAACATATATAATTCAGAATTTATTTTTATGGTTAAACCAACCTTGAGAAGGTGTAGCAGAGAACTGCAGGAAACTGAATTTTCTCCATAGGGAGCACATTAATGAAGCGTTTCAGTTGTAACTCTTTGTAAGTGATGGTATAGATGTTTGGGAGCCAAATTGTGAAATCCAAAAGTATTTTGGGATAGCCATTTTGTAGTCCAATGGACCATGCATGATCCTGCAAGCTCTGATCTCATCCCTTTTACTTTTCATAGTTTGAATCTCTACGAGAAAATTTTCTACTTGAAGGAATGAAAAATTTTCAAACCACCAATTATCACATCTTTTTGTTTTGTTTTGTTTTTTAAGTTTTGAGTTCTCAACATTATTTGCCAGAACATACAGGCACTGTACATTGTCATTTCCAAAACTAAGTAAGTGCCCTTGGATGGGAGAAGGCCTTCCAAGCAATGGCTTCTGACAATCTTTTCATAAGTTGTAACTTTTTGGTTGCAACTTTTTGGCACAAGCAGAAATGGGTTCATTGCTTCTGAAAATATATAAATTTCCCTCCCATGATGTAAGTATTAGGAAGCTTATATAAGCATCTGTTTTGGATATTAGATTTCCTTTTCCAAGATTGTCACTATTTTTTCTAAAGAATGAGCAGAAAATATAATGGAGCAACATTTGCTGCTGTTAACCATCCATCCATAAAAAAATTTAACTACTAATTAAAAAGATTTTGATCCACCTGGAAGATTGTTTGGTTGGATAATGGGGCTAGTGTCTCTCTACTTTGGAATACTAGTCTATTCAAATGTACGCTTCTTGTAACCATATGGAGCTGACATAACAAAAAATTATTTAGTTAAAATTTAATGAATTGGATGTTTATAAAGATATTAATTTCAGTATATTAGTAAAATATTAAGCATATTGAATATCTTGAATATTAAATTGATAATAACTCATAGCTGACTCCATTTTAATTGGGATTAAGGCTTAGTTGAGTTGAATTAAAATATTAAGGAAGGGTAATCAAGATGTAAGAATTAAGGTTTTTAAAAATTTTATTATTTAGACTAGCTGATAAATTTCAAGGATTTTGGGATACAACAACATAACATTGTTTCAAATCCAACAAGAAAGGAGAATGAATTCATTTGGCTGCTATGTTTTTCTTCTTTGAATTGAATACAGGACATCTTATGGAAGCAAATTATCTAGATGAGTCAATATTTTTAATGAAGATTCTAAGGGTTTGATGTCAGCTTTACATTTGTCAGACACAGAAAGATTGATTCATCTTTTATTAAGAATAGAGTAATAGACGGCACCTTGTGCAAATAAGAGCTTGAATAGCCAACTTTTATGATAAGATTGCTTGCAACTTTTGTCTAGACAACACTGCAAAGAATAAGTGGGAGTTGTTTCCATAAAAAGATCATATGTATGTAATATTACATGTAAATCATCAACATTCCTTATAAATGTATGCATAGAGAGGTGGGGGGGGGGGGGGGGTTGGGGGGGTCAGTGGGGGTGTTATTTTCCTCCAACAGAGGACCATTATAGATATCATGCCCTGAGGATAAAATGGTCCACATACCTTTTTTAAAAATGAGGGAAAAAAAAGGTCCCAATATCTAGCATCTTATAGTATGTGTGCTTGATTACAAACTTTGAGTAACAGGAGAAAAATGATTGCATTTTTTAGAAATTCAAGGTAATGTGATTTCTGTTTTAATTTTAACTGAACGTCTAAAGGTTGGGTGTGAAAAACAGTTGTACAACAAAGTGTGCAAATAGCATTCTTGTGCTAACATAAGCCAATAGCATAAAAGTGATCACTAATAATGTAAATATATACCACTTTGTTCAGCTTGTCATCTTTACAAGATACCAAACCAATCAACACTAACAAGCTCAGTAACTTCATTTTTTATGTCCAATAACCATTTAAACCAAAAAAGGAACATACCTCTAATCAAGCTCAGGATCTTCATCTTCAAAATGATTCACCATTTTCAGGCCTTATTTGTTACTATTACAACCTTGAGTCGAAGCTTCATTCTTAAGTTCTCTCTATAATTTATGATCTCCAGCTAAGTCTTCGTTTTTAGCTGTCATTATTATTTATAAAGCCCTTGAAAGATTGTTTTTGGCATCCTGGGTAATCCACAAGGCAACCACCATCAAAGAGGAAATCAAGTGAATAAAAAATAAAGCAAATGATTAAAAACTAAAAGGAAAGCCAACTTTCTCTTTTTGGTTGTTTGGCTCTATTTTTCTGGATTCTTATCTTCTCTATGACTGCATGGTTGCACTTCATTTAAGACGTTTCCCCCATAGTTGGAAGGGAACAAACTTGATGTTTTTGGTAAACATCTAAGAAAAATATATAGTAAAAGTCTAAGAAATTTCAAGTACCTTCAGAGAATTTGTAATTTACCCATAATAAAAAGTTATAAAGTTTTATTTGCTTCTACATTATGTAATTGATGCAAATTAAAACTTGAGTTCACTGGGACCTTTTGTCAGACACAAAACATCACCTACAACCCCAAAAAGGTCACATCATTGACAACCAACACCCAATCACACATGCAAAGCCACAACCAACCCAAATTTTGTTAAAAACACCCAAACGCACCTACCACAAATGTAGATCAGCTGCAAACTATCACAAATCCACCAAGAGGAAAAAAATAATAATTAAAATACAGTTAGCCAAACCATCACAAAATCAGAAAAAGCCCAGCTCAGGGTTGTTACTTGCACCACCATTGGTAGGTACAATGACGAATTTAGTAAGCTGATGGTAGAATTAAAATCCTACTTTAATAAATGTGACAACACATTAATTGATTTGAGAGGTACAAAAGAACAATTAGAATAGGCTTCATCTCAAAAGGGGGAAAAAAAATGAAAGTTCCCTCCTAAACTACACACAAAAAAATTATTGCAGATTAGAAATTCAAATAAATGTGTGATCTCCATTTTAATTTTAAATAAAGGTCTAAAGGTCGGGTGTGAAAAACAAGTGTATAAAGTGTGCAAATAGCATTCTTATGCTAACATCAGCAAATAGCATGAAATGTCAAGTATTATATGCTTCAAACAACCATAGTATTGCTTCGAAATAATGTATATATATACATATCCACTTTGTTTGGTTTTTCATTTTTACTTGATACCAAGCCAATCAATTCTATTAAGCTTAGTAACTTCATTTTTCATGTCCAACAACCCATATAACCAGATAGGAACATACCTCTAAACAAGCTCATCTTCAAAATGATTCTCCATTTTCAGGCCTTCTTTGTTAATATTTACAAACTTGAGTTGAGCCTCCATTCTTAATCTCTCTCTATTATATACAATCTAAAGCTGAGTCTTCGTTTTTGGGCTGTCATTGTTACTTACAAAGCCCTTGGTTTCTACTGGCATCTAAGGACCATTCCAAGCAATTTATTGACTGCCATTGTGAAATTTTGTCCCTGCAATTGATTTCAACACTGTGGATATTCCAAAAGGCAACGACCAAGTTATTGTAAGTGTATCAAAATATGATCCACTGTCTCCTTACTACAGCGGCATATACAACACCAACCCTCAATGGTATAATCCCTCTTGATAAGATCCTCACAAGTAAGAATCTTCCCCATGCCATGGTGCAAACAAAAAAAGGAGACCCTCTATGGAGCCTTAACCTCGCAAATGCCTTTCCAAGGAAACATATTAGTGTTTGTGCCCCATAGAACTGAATAGAATGAGTGGACACTAAATTCCCCATTTCTCTTCAACCTCCATCTCACTTAGTCACCACCCTCTCTATTGGGGATACGGGCATCTAAAAGATGGAGGAATGATGCCACCAGCTCTAAGTCCCAGTCATTAAAGTCCCAAAGGACCTTACATCCCTGCTTCTTCATCCCCTCACCCTATCTCACCAGCAAATATTCCACTAAAGAATCTCTATCATAGAACTAGCCTACAGGAAAGAAAAAGCCACCCTCAAAGGTTGATCTTCACACCAATGGTCATGTCAGAATCGTATCCAACTATCATAGCCAACATCAAAATTAATGTGCTGTAGAAATCTATCTCATTTTATTCTAATGCTTTTCCACATACTAAATCCATGTCTGGGGAGGGGTAGGGGATAATATTAATGATATCTTGAAGTTACCTAGCTTTGCTGCTTTGCTTGATTTAATGGAGCAACCTTATCACATAGATTACAGCCCTGACCATAAACTCTAGATATCACTAATAGTTACCAACATCTTATTTAAAGTAATGGATTAATCACTTATAACAATGATAGAGTAATATACCATAACTTTCTAATGCTTATCCCCATTGGAATCAGCTTTTTTCTGAGAACGGACACGTTCCTTGCTTGAATATATTAAGCCAATTGTTGATCTAATACCATACTGTCTTAAGGCAATAACAAGAAAAAAATTTTTTTTTTCCCCGTATTTCAATACCTTTGATGTAAGAATATGAGTAAACAATATGATTGCTATTAAAATCTAAGACACCACAGCCTACAGTACATTCTCTTGTAGTTTCAACCCATCTACAATTTATCAGTATCTTATAGTTCTAATTAATTATTTATTACAAATTTGTTTCTTTCTTTAAAAATATAGTAAATCTCTGCACATACACAAATCTCTGTTTGACATTCGAAATTCTAGATAATAATACAAAATGGATAACTCATTAATAAATTTTAAAACCTTCTATGAGTATGCAAAGCTTTCCGTGAAATATCCAAGCTATTATAGCATCCAAACTTGAAGGATTGTGCCAAATAGAAATACTTAAGAAGTCAAATATAGCTCTTGTTCTCTATTATTCTTGTGCTAATCAGCCACATTAATAAGATCCAAGATAGCATTTTCTATTCCCTCTACAAAGCATTTCACTTCAAGTGATACCGATCATATTTTATCCCTTGCTTATTCCATCGTTCATCTAACTCCTCTATCTTAGATCTTTCCATCAAAGACAAGCCCTTAATCTCATTAATGCTAACATCCTAAGCCAGATGATGGATAGTGTATGACCCATTATTGTTATCCACAAAGATTTGACTTGAAAAAACAGAATTGCTAACCGAAGCACTCTCTAATTTCAGCATTGATTGTTGTGATAAAACAGGGTTATAAAATGAATCCATGAGCTGCACTTCTATTTCAATTTTAATCCAGGGGAAGCAAATGACTGAATTGATTAATAAATATGACAACACAAAAAAGCATTTCTCAAAAGGGGGAAAAAAATAAAATGAAAATTCCCTCTAAACTACACAGATAGCCATAATAACAGATTAGATTCAACAACAAAGAAGTACAGCTCAACACAAAAGGAAAATATACAAATAAAAATAAAAATAACATTGGTCTTTCTATAAACAATTATCATGAATGCTGAAAATTACACTGGGCATACTAATATAGATTATTTATGTCGGTTGTCTTTACAATCAAATTAATGTGTAGCATCTCCAAACATGTGGCTATTATATGTTATTTTCTATTTGGGTGATCTCCAATAATACATTTGGAATGAGTAGGAAAACTGCAATCTGCACAGTAGTAGAACCATTGCTTGAAATCTCGTTCTTCTTCACAAATGTCACAGTAATATTCACCAGAGTCATCTTCGAGAGTATAACGAAGATTGAAGGGATGCTCATGTTGGTTGTACCATGCAGTTTGTGGTAGTGTAGCACATTTGAAGTCTAGAATAAATTCACAAGTGGTACAACGGAATACTTGGTATTCTTCAGAACCACAAATACTACACTTCTGTGCATAGTTTGTGATTGAGAGGTAAAGACAATGCTTATGACAGGCATGAGTAAGGGTGTTTAAGATCAAACTACATTGAACATTGAGATCAAAGTTGCATCTCTTACAATATAGATAATAATACAATATAGATAATTTAAAAGCCAATTAGACTTGTAATACATTTTATTGGTGCTAAGTTCTATGACTCCATAGCTTACAATAACTTGCATTTAGATTTAATTCCACCTTCACCTAACCATCCTCCCATTGTTCTAAGAATCTTATTTTAAGTTTCATATGTATAAGATATTAGTGAAGAAGTGGTGGAAAGAAAAGAACAATTTTATGGGAGTATCTACCTAACACTAACATTGAGCCATGACTCATCAATAAATTCTAATACCTTCTATGAGTATGCAAAGCTTTTCTTGAAATATCCATGCTATTATAGCATCCAAACTTGAAGGATTGTGCCAAGTATAAACACTTAAGAAGTCAAATATAGCTCTTGTTCTCTGTTATTCTTGTGCTGATCAGCCACATTAATAAGATCCAGGATAAGCCCTTTCTATTCCCTCTACAAAGCATTTCACTTCAAGTGATACCGATCATGTTGTTTCCCTGCTTCTTCCATTGTTCATATAATTCCTTTATCTTAGACCTTTTCATCAAAGAAAAACCCTCCATCTCATAAGTGCTAACATCCTAAGCCAGATGATGGACAGTGTATGACCCATTATAATTATCCACAGAGATCCAACTTGAAAAAACAGAATTGTTGACTTAAGCACTCTCTAATTTCAGCCTTGATTGTCATGATAAAACAGGGTCATAAAATGAATTCATGAGTTGCACTAATATGAAGCAAATGACTGAATTGATCAATAAATTTGACAACACAAATAAGCTTTTCTCAAAAGGGGGAAAAATAAAATGAAAGTTCCCCCTAAACTACACAAATAGACCGCCATAATAACACATTAGATTCAACAACAAAGAACTAAGGCTAAACCCAAATTGAAAATAAACAAATAAAAATTAAAACAACATCTATCTTTCTATAAACAATTATCATGAATGCTAAAATACATTAGCCACATTGATGGATCATTTGTGTCATTGAGGGTTGTCTTTACAATCAAATTAAGGTGCAGCATCTCTAAACAGATAGCTATTATATGGGTTTCTTTTGATATGTGGGTATTCTCCAAGAATACATTTGGAATGAGCTGGATAACTACATTTTTCACAGTAATAGAACCATTGTTTGGGATCTCGTTCTTCTTCACAAATGTCACAGTAATACTCACCGGAGTCATCTTCGGGAGTATAACATAGAGTGAAGGGATGCTCATGTTGGTAGTACCATGCAGTTTGTGGTAGTGTAGCACATTTGAAGTCTAGAACAAATTCACAAGTGGTACAACGGAATACTCGGTATTCTTCAAAACCACATATACTACACTTTTGTCTATTGTTTGTGATGGAGAGGTAAAGAGGATGGTCATGACAGGCATAAGAAAGAGTGGTTGAGATCAAACTACATTGAACATTGAGTCTAAATAAACACCTCTGACAATCGTACCAAAAGCCATTGCACCTTTGGCCACAGGCATCACACCAAAAATACTCTTGCTCATAAGTGAGGGTGAGTGGGTGTTGATGAAGTGGGTATCGTTCTGTTTTGGATAATTTAGTACAAGATATATGAAGAAAGAAGCTACAATTGAATTCGACACAACTGTAAAAAGATGGAGTGAGAATAGCTTGTATGCACCCGTCACAAATTTTGTTATTTGGATCCTCATCAGTAAGCTTTAAGTGATGCTCATGGCTGAAGTGTTTGATTTCTGTGGCAATTTTAGTTCCGTCCTCCCGCATAGTGGTTTTTATGACTTTGCAAATTTCTGAGTCAATGGATTGATCGAGCATTGAATCTACCTTTTCCAGCATAGCTTTTGACTCGGCGAACTCCTCCTCTTTAAGTTCCAGCAAATTTCTGTCATCTATGTTATACTCGTCTGTAGCACAATCGAGGTGGGCAACGAAATGACATGTGGAGCAATAGTAAAGGGCATAGTTTGTGTCCAGTTTTAGAAAACAGAGTTGACATAATTGGGAGTTGGATTGATGGAGTTCAAGAGAATGGATGAGGTTGAGGGGGTGATTGTGCCGTATGACTTTGAGTCTGCTTGGGAAATTAGTACATCTTGTATGAATCCCAAAACCACATAGGTTACACGCATAAGGCATACCTTTGTCTTCTTTGCCACAAAGGTCGCAAGTGAACATCATCAACTTCCAAAAGGGGGTCAATTGGTGGTCGTGGACTTCAACTGCTTCCGGAGTGGGCGCTAAAGAACCACATTTGATGTGAAGCTTAAAGTTGCATCGGTAACAAAAATAACAGTATTCCTCACGATATTGTTTGCAGACATCGCAATTGCTCTTTTCTCCCTCAGGATGACTTGTCCTTTCAAAAAACAGAAGAAGAGGATGTAATGGGTGCAAGGGATGGTGCAGCAACCCAAGGGGTAGTTCCGCACATGATTTATGATGAAACCACCTTCCTCCGCATTCTTTACAACAGTAGCTAGGACCCAATATTGGTTCCCTGCACCCCCGACAATATTTGCCGTAAATTCTGTCTTCATTGAAGACCAACGGATGCTCTGGATGGATAAAATGTTGAAGCTGCTTCATCTCCTAATGACATACACAGACACAGTAAAACAAACGGAGAGAGAGAGAGAAGTGCACATTAGAGGTGTGTTTGGATAGAACTTATTTTGCTGAAACTGAAAACTGAAAACTGAAAACACTGTAGCAAAATAATTTTTAAATGTGTGAATAGTATTGTGGGACCCATTTTTAATAAAAAAAATTGATAAAAAATGAGATTTGTGGGTCCTGTATACTGTTCACGGGACCCACAGAACTAATAAAAACACGGAAAAGTCAACAATTGCCGGCTACTGTTCACATGAACAGTAGCCGTTGTTCCCTAAATGAGTGCGCAGCAGCTGGGAAAAAAAAAAAAAAAAAAAGTGGAGAAACGTAAACGCAAACGCAAGAAGCTGGATCCAAACCCAGCCTAGATATTTGATTGATTTAAGTCAAGTGTGGGAGCATTTGTTTTGTTTTGCTCTCTCGTGTTTTTGTAAATGGCAACAGATGCAAACATAAATGGTGAGGTGATGATGTTAGCATTGTGGGCTGGGTTGGCATTTGGGCTTATTGTTGAACCTTCTAATCTGGATAACCCATAAGACATGATGCTGGGCTTGGTTTTGCTGATGTTTATTTTTGGGTTTTGGGAATACTATGTGCATTTGTTGTTTTGTGGGCTTTGTTAGTAAATGGTTCACATCGGATTGTGGGCTTGTTATTTTGGGTTTTCATGAATTAAATGAATTGCTGTGTCAAAACAATTTTTTATTTATTTAATTCTGGTTGTAGGCTAGCATTTTGTTATTATACATTAAATTTTTACTATATATTATCTTCCTCCCTAAAACATCATTCACATCTTCTCTTCCTATTATCCCCTAAATTATGTTAATATTTATTTAATTCTAGTTGTCATATAAAAGTATATTGTTGCTTTTTTTTTTTTTTTTTAGCAATGTAAAAAATAGAAGGCAATGTTAGAGAGTTAAAAATATTTAATATATATATATATATATATAAGTTTTTTTAATAATTTTTTTTAAAAAAAATTGTATTTTCAAGTAAGAATATGGTTATATTTGAACAAAGTGTAGGTTTTTTAGCAAAATATTATTTTGGAAAAAAGTTATCAAGTAATATAATTTTGTAAAAGTTACCTAATTTATACAAATGATTCACATTTTCTCTCACAATTAATTATACCCAAATTATCATATTATTTAATTTATTTATCATAACGATTTAGTTTTTATTTTTAATTTTTTAAATTAAAAACTAAGAAAAATTAATAAAAAATATTTTTTTTCTAAAAAAATTAAATTAAAATTGTATGTTCAAATTTTTAAACACAAAAAGTTCAAAAAAATCTCAGACGATGAAATGGAAAGAAAATGAGAGAAAAGGTGTCACTTGATTAAGAAGTTATATTTGAACAAAGTTACCCGAAGTGTCTAATGAAGTGAGTGAGTGGATCACATGACTCACATCACATGTTTCATTTTGGATCTATTGTCAAATGGTGCTGGAGTTCTTACAAAATTATTCACATTTTCTCTCACAATTATACCTAAAAGATCATATTTATTTAATTTATTAATCATAAATTAAATATATATATATATCAAATAAAAATATAAAATAAAACTCTTTTGAGGTGTTTGTTACCTTGGGAATGCTTTTGGGATGATCAGTAGCCTCTGCCTCAGTTTGTTGTTCTTTTTGTACCTCTTTGGCTTTCTGGGTCTGATCCTCTTTATCCAAATTTCCTTCCATTGAGTCACCACTTTTGCCTTTTGATTCTAGCAGTTGATCCATCGTATAGCTAGCTGAGCAATTAATCAAATTAGTTTTTTTTTTTTTTGGGTTTAATTTCTCAAATTTTTTTCTTTAAATATTTGAAAATAATATTATTTTTATTTTTTTAGTTTTAGTTTTAGTTTTTAGAAAAAATATTTTCTTTGTTAATTTTTTAATTTTTTAATCAAGCTGATCTATTCTATCGTGCTTATTAAATTTAATGTGATTAGGCATTATAAACTCACTAATATACAAAAGAGCTTAAAATTATAGGGTTTGTGTGTGTGTGTGTGTGTTTGTATTCCTAAATATACTAAACAAATACCTTGATAGTGAATTGCATTCGATTGTTGTGAGTGATATACCTTTTATCAAAGCTACATTAGACGTAACATGAACTAAACCCATTTGACAATAAATATCGTTAATTCAAGTGCAACTTAACAAGTAAATAGGCCCCATTGCATTTGTAACATTTATAAGAAAAATTACGCAAGTAAAGCATCCTTATGAACATTAGTAGAAAAACACATACATACAAACAAACTTGAAGAATCAGCCATCGATACTTATAAGGAAAAGCTTCTAAGTTAGCCTTAATTTCAGTTTTGTTAATACGAAATTCATGCGGTGCTTGTCTATAACTTTTACTATATATAGACTAGATGGTGTTACTTTCAAAAGATAAAACTTATTAAAGTTATTCCATTGTGCCAAAAATAAAAAGCATCTCCAACACAAAAGACAACAAATTCGAGAAAGAAAAAGAATAACTTATACATAAAGGCTTATACTTGCACCCTCCTAACAAGGTTTCATTCTCAAACCATCCTAACTAAATAACTCTCTCCCCCTTGGCCCACAAAAAAGGGGAAAAAAAATAATTTGTAGGGTGCTCCACTTAAAAGTCTCATACTTGATACTTGCAATTGAAGGCAAAAAAATTTATTTAAAAAAAAAAAAAAAAAAGGAAATTTCATTAGCTCCACATAAAGGCTCATACTTGCACTTGAAAGTATTAAAAGTGATTCTAGGACCACAAAATATTCTACAACTTGTTGTCACAACTTTGACATAACAGGCTGCAAGTGATTGTCTATCAATTACACGTGAACCTACCATTTGTAGTACTAGATTTTTTATTTTTTTCAATATTATGGGTGTGTTGTGGGTGAATATTGTACAATAGCAAATGTATATGTCAACATCTTTATGTGAAAATATACGGGTAGGAGGGAATCTAACTTAAGCAAACTAGATTCATATGCTTTTCTCTCTCTCCTGTTCTTTTTATATATTCTTATTACCTAAAGAACTTAAAATATTATAAGATGTTAATTTTACATATTTAATTTCAAAATCACCCGCCAAAGACCTTGTAGCTGAATTGGCATCTCCCCATACATAAAATGCTTGAGGGTTCTTAGGGGGAAAGGGTTCGAGTTGCGGGGTTAGCAGTATTGTAATTATAACCAAAAAAGCCATACTTTTTTTTTCTTTGATAACACACAAAATTCATGCTTAGGTGTATGGGAGCTATAAATGGAGATAATAACATAGGAATAGTGAAACACTGATTGGACATTTCCCATAAGCTTGTCCCCCTCATTTATGTTTGCCCAACTTTAACTTGTTTCTAGTCGACAAGGAATTAAGCACATTTCCTAAAACTATAAGCTAAATCTTTGAATTCAGATGCTTTCTCAGGAGTCAAGTAATCCCAAATCCTTTCCAATGCCTTCCTAATATTGCAAGTAAAGATATATCCTAACAAGTTTTTTAACACAAGGCAAGATGAATATTTTAAAAGGCATTGCCTTCAAGTTACACTTAAGGTAACTTTTACAAATTATACTACTTTGTAACTTTTTTCCATAATAATATTTTGCTAAACAAATTATTTGTTCAAATGTCATTTTTGTATCTATCACGCTTCACAAATATCAAGGTGATTGGATCCTACAAATTCACTAATCTATGTATCAAGAACTCAAATTATAGTTTTTTTTTTTTTTTTTTTAATTTGAACAAATGGTAGGTGTTTTACCAAAATATTATTAAGGAAAAAACTTATTATATAGTATAATTTTGTAAAAGCTGTCTTTAAGGTTAACTTGAATGCAAGTTCTATCAAACTTCTAACCAAAAATATAAATATAAATAGTTATTATATTGCAACGTCTAATATTTCTAATAATATGAATTTCTATTCCTAACATAATTTCCATCCAATGTACTAAACGTGGCCTCAAATTTTTTATTTTTCGGATAAGTTTTAATCAATTATAGTAAGAATATGAATTTTGTCTTCACATTTTGGACCCTACTTATCAAGGGGAAGTATAGGCTCATGTGAGAGGGTGTTAAAATATTGGTAAAGTAATTAAAATCTTCAATTTTCTTTTTCTCATAACACTTCCAAACAAACATTTTATTATTTTGTCACTCACTTACGAGATATTTTTTGCCCATCTCTCTTCAACTTATCAATTTATGAGATTCAATCTCTTAGGGTTGTCATATATTTTTTATCTTCTTTCTTAGGGTTTCTTTTAACATGTTGCTTTGAAATAATTTCTTATCCTAAAAGCAAAGCAAGATTAATTCCAGTGACCTAGTGGCTGTAGACAACACCCCCCCCCCCCCTTTTTTCCCACCCCAATGCACACAAAGAAGAAAAAAAGATTCTATCGTTAGCATCAAGAATGGCCTTACAAGAAGTATATAACACCACCATCATTTGAAAATTCTAATACTGAAGAAAAAAGTAAAATAAAAGCAATAAGCTTGCTAAACAACATACAAGTCAAATGCTTCTCTTTCTTATTTGTTAGGTATTCCTTTCCAATATTATTTATATTTTAACATTTCCTTTCATTGACAAGGAATAAAAAATAAAATAAAAGGAAGAAGAAGAAGAAGTAGAAGAAAAAAAGATAAAGATAGTGAGAGAAAGGTAATGGGCCTTGCTAATTAATCTTAAATCAAGTGCTACTTTCCCTTTCTTACCATTTCTTTTTCTATATTTCTATTACTTTTCATATTTCCATTTGTTTACAATATTTTTGACATCTATTGTGATTTTTTTCATGATGAATGACATTTAGAAACCAATAGACTTTGAGGAACTATATAACTTTTATGTTTGCTCAAAATACATCCAATTAATTCTTAAAATAAATCATTCCAAAAATGAAAGTTATATTGCATGTACCTAATCCCATTAGAGCATTATTCACCTTGTTTACTATAAGGAAAATGGTAAATCATGATATTTTCAAACTTCATTAGTAAATTCTAATTCCTTTTATATGTTTACAATTTTTTAGATCATATATATAGGTTTTCCTTTTATATGTTCTAATTTGTTTAGAAAATGAATTTATAGAATAGGGCCGGGAGTTATTTACCTTAAATTAAAACTAGAGCATAGGCAAAAAAAAATTATTGGAAACCAATAGATACCTTTATAAATTTTTGTATATTTGATAGGGCACTGGAACTCAAACTATGCTTACAAAGTCCTCAGTCCTCAGCTCCTCTATTGCTACGATGTCTCCAATCTCATGTGCTACTCAATTTGATGTGCAAAAGTAAGGATTATACACTATAAGAAAGAAAGTGTAAAAAAGAGTTTAAGAAGTGGAATAAATGTGTGGACATAAAAATAAAAAAAAAAATAAAAAAAATTGAAATTTGAAATGATGGTGGGAATTATTGTGGTTTACTCTCACCTTATGGTGGGGAAATTTAAAAAGACTCACTAATAGATGACAAGCTTAATTTTTTGTGTGTATTTTTGTATTCCTAAATATACTAAACAAATAAAAATAATATCATGTACCTTTTATCAAAGTTGCATTAGATGTCTCATGAACCAAACCTATTAGCAATAAATATCATTAATTCAAGTGAAATTAAGAAAGTAAAGCAACCTATTGTTTATGAATAGTATTAAAAAACCCATTGATATAAAAAAATTTTGGAGAAATAACCATCAATACTTACAGGAACAAAAATCAAACTTTGGCTTTAAAACACCCTTAGGGAAGTTTCCAATTGGCCCTAATTTGAATTTTGTTAATGTGAAGTTTATATGGAGTTCATCCGAGCTTCTACTATATATAGATTTGATGGTGTTGCTTTATAAGGATAAATTTATCAAATTCCATCATGCCAAAACAAAAAAGCATCTCCAACACCATAGACAAAGAATTGGAGAAAGAAAAAGAAAAGCAGATGCTTGCCTTCCATATGCAAGAAAGCAAAGCACTTGTGCTTCCCAACCTAGATGTATATACTAATCTTCTCTTTTCTCTTATCTTTTTCTTTTTTTAAAGAGAAAAAAAAAAAAAAAAAAAAAACTTTTGTTCATGCCTAGATGTCATAAAAACCCTTCTAAACATGTCAACACTAACATTTTGTAGTTATTCATTTTATGAAATTCATTTGCTCATCTTTATTTATGTTATACATCTCATTGTTGTCACCATCACCTCCACCATCATTCACCGCTATTGTCGTTACCACCACTACCACCAATAACATCATGATACCATACCATCACCATAATCAAGTTATTGCTATCATCATTTTTATAAAAGCCTTAATTCTTTACCTTTTTTTTTATGTTTTTTAAAAAGCATAACACTCTAATTAAAAAAAGAAAAAAAAAAGACCTTTTGAATACCAAATTCTAAATTTTTAGATATACTCATTTAATCAATGAAAAATTAATTGGTGTGTTTAAAATTTCCATCATTTAGTAAATTCTAAGAATTTTTGGAACTTGGAAGTCCTTTTTTTTTTTGGCAATTTCCTTTAATATGTTGTTTTAAAAATATTTATTAGGTGTAAAACAAACCAGACATTGGTTTAAGCTTAAACTCCCTTTTTTTTCATGAACACCACCCCAATTTCACCACACACACACATTAAATATATTGTCATTCCACTCTCACAGTCACATCAAAGTTGTACTCACACCATCCTAACAAAACACCCCATCCCCCCCCCCCCCCCCACCCAAAAAAAAAAAAGGAGAAAAACATTTTGCTGTATGTTCCCCTCAAAAGTCTCATACTTGCAATTGAAAGCAATTAAAAAAGCAAGATTTTGTCATTAGCACCACGTAAGGGTTTTTATCGTGGAGATTTTGTTGGTGAAGGTGAGCAATCTATATATATATAGCTCCACATAAAGGGGGTTCAAAAGTTGAACCCCCTGACTTCAAAAAAAAAAAATATTTATATGTAATTTTTTTATTAGTTTATTTTATGCTTAAAAATGTTTTTGCATACATTGGCTAAAATCTTGCACACCCTGATTATAGATTAGTACAACCTAAAACTAAACAATAATTAGGCATTTAGTGTATTATTTATGTTAGTATGTAACTGAATAAAAAAAAATAGTAAAGTTAGCAATTGTTCAAATATTTATGCTTAGGAACTTATATTTTTTTTTTCTTTCTTTCCCTCATTTTTTTTTCTTCATTACATTTATGACTAATAATATAATAGCTAAGAGAAAATAAATCCAAAAAAGTATTTGTGCCACAAAATATCAGAAATTTTGCCACAACTTACCATATAACAAGTTGTGAGTGGAGAATAATAGTGAGTCGAGTTTTACTATTGTGCACTGTCTTACTATTTGTATTTGTATTTGTATTGCACATTCTAATTTTTGCATGCATTTTATGTTTTAGTCACTGAACTTTGAAAACTTTTTTTTTTTTTTCGTCCCTCAAACTTTGTAAAGAGCTTTTTTCAATATTTTAGAGGCAAAAATAAGGATGAATAAACAAACCTTTTCAATAGTTTAAGGATTATTTTTTTATTTTTTTATAATTTTAAGAGACAAAAAGTGAAACATTTTCAATTGTTTAGGGATGAAAAATGATGTTTTAAAGCTTCGGGATGACGAAATTCGTGCAAATTTTAGGGACGAAAACAATATTTTAGCCTAGTAATTTTCTCAACATCCACTTGTATGTGTATTTCATGTCATATCAAACAATTCCATGCACAAAAACATTAGAAATACATAAAAGGATCAATGTATCGCTGTATGCACACATGTATGTATATTCAATGTCGAAATCTGTACTAGGCATTGCTGGTCATGGTTTTCGTACTTGTTATTATAATTGACCTTGGTTTAAGATTTGGAAAAAACTTAGGCAGTATATTAAGTATATTAAGTGAAGGAGGGTGTGTGATGAGTTAACCAAAGCTTATATTGTGCTCTTCAATCTTGGACCTTTCTGTTTTAAACTTACTTAGTATTTCCCCATAATCTTGGACCTGCCTGCTCAATTGTAACTGTAGATTTTCAGGTTGGTTCCTTTTCTTGTAGACAGAAATTTTTGGGTGTGGTTTCTTGTAGCAAGTTGAAAGAGTAATTTTTTTTTTTAATACTTATTTTATTTCAAAACATATAAAAGTAAGACGGAAATTCTAGATTTTCTTATGTTTTAACTTTTAACTGATGATGTTATTGCTGAATTTCAGACTGTTTGGTAATTTCTATGAATAAAATGACTTTTAAACTTGTTGGTGCATTGTAAAATTGCTATCTACAGAAACTAAATAATTGATGATTGTTATGCACATTTGCTAAATGCCTCTCATCAGACCTTGCTGCAGCAAAGACTTTGTTGTGTATGTTGGAGGGCATGTTTGGGCTTTGGATTGGTGTCCTAGAATCCATGAAATGCCTGACTATCATATTAAATGTGAGGTACTTGGATACTTTTTCCTTCTATTCCTTGTGTGTGTGGGGGTGCAAATGTTACTTTGTTGGAATTCTTTTGGGGCATTTGTGTAAGCTTTACTTTTAATTGATACTTGTCAAAAAAAACATCTCTGCTATGATGTTTAGATAGCTTATCCTTCTTTTTTTGGGTAAGTAAGAATTATTTTATTAAAGAGAAGATTTCTAATCCTAAAATTATGGTAAGAAATTTGATGTTTGGAACTTGGAATTCATCTTCATCAGGGAAGCCTTGCCTATGAATCTTTGGAAGACAGTTTGATGTATATTTTATAATTGCTTTTAAATATTATTAGATATTCAATTTGAATTTGGGAATTGTTGGGGAGGATTTGGAAAAGTTTATAATTCTTACCTGATTGATACTTGGAACATTTTGGAAAAGTTTATCCATCTTTAATATTAACCACAAAAACAGCATTCTGTTTTTTTTTTTTTTAATCTTCATCAGTCTGTATTATTCCCGGTTGCTTTAATGGAGCCACACACGCACATGTATGTTTGTTTGTTTGTATGTATGAATGTGTATGTTCTAAATGTCATTTGCAAATGGCCAAATTTTTTATTATTTATTATTATTATTATTTTTTTGGTGTTAGGCAGTGTACCGTTTTAAGAAATTTGATGTAGTTTCATTTAGGCAATTGTTTAACAACAAAAGTGGTTAATTGAGAATTTGGGATAGTCAGAGGACATTGTCCTCATTAGTCTTGTTGAGAATTGTTCCACATTTATCGCTTTGTAGCAAAATTTTGTTTGCAAGAAAGAAAAATTAGATATACTGCTTTATAAGACTTTTAGATGTTGTGTCATGTGTGGTTTGATTATATTTATATGTAGAGAATTTGTGACAATTTATTTTGATTATTCACATTAAATTATTTTTATGTGACATCTTTCTGGTTTTTTACTTTCCAGTTTATTGTGGTTGTTGCCCCAATAATATCATGTTACCATACCATCACTGTCATCAAGCCTCTCTCTACCGAAATCTGTGTGCTCAAAGCTTCACTCTTCCTTATTAGAAAGTTCTTTGATTGTAATGAAAAAGTGACCACCATTGTTCTTTCCTTCTTTGGCCAAAAATTCCATTGAAAAAGTAAAGGTGGTCTAGGCATAAGGGTATGACGAATTTCAACAATGCTTTGATTGCAAAATTGGGAAGGAATGTCTTAACAAAAACTTATTCTCAATCCCAAAAGCAAATTCTATCTTCTGCCTGTGGAAAAGCATGTGTGACAGCTTCTCATAGACGAGCAGGAAATACCATGGCCCATCAGTTAGCAGGGCACCCCAAGAATGTAAACCATGAAATTGTTTGGATACAAGATGAACCTAAGTTGTTTGGATACAACTTTTTTTTTTTCTTTTCATAAAAAAGTTGTACATTGGGAGTCATATTTCAAAAACAAGACATTGATCCAATACCTACTCATAGGCTTCACTCACTTGGTTCTCTATTAGTACTGTAAAGCAATAAGCAAATTCGATGGCCCACTCGCTAAGGGTTTGTTTGTTAATTGTTTTTTTTCCTCTGATTTGTATTCTTAAGAATAGTTTTCTATTTTCTTACCCAAAAAACTTGTTTAGTAACTGAAAACAAACTAAAAACAAAAATAGTTCTCAATTCTCAAAATACAAAGGAAATAGAAAACATGCATTTACCTGCTTTCAATTTCAAGCTCTTTAAAAACACGGAGAAAACAGCTTAAAACCCACAATTAATGAATCAACACCTCAATTCGAACCCCACTGGAAGCAAAACAAGGAATTTTAGCATTTTTTCCCCTCTCTCACACGGGGACTGGTTATTTTTGCACACCACTCTGTGTAACTAAGCAATCTTAAAGAAGAGGACCACATTTGCTCATTGGTGACTTGAATAGGTTATAGGGGCCTCAATTTACTTTTTGGTGGCATAAATTAGCTAAATTGAGGTGCGATTTGTTTGCTTTTTGGCACCAAGAATTTGCTATTGATATATGTTTGCCTTGCTAGAAGCTCACGTTGTTGCTAATGTTTTATCTAATGTGGCGGTAGCTTTTGGAAGTGGCGGCCTTAAGGTTTAATGTGTGGGTTCGCCAATTCTACGTGCTAATGGTAGAACCACTTCTTTTGACATTTGCTAATAGATTTTTTTATTTAGACAAGCAATTAACATATTTTCAAAGAACAAAAGAAAAGAGGTACTCCACTAATTTAAATATTGGTCTGATCATGGTGTATGTTATAAATTAATACATTAGTGAGTACATTATCTCTGGACCAACTCAAATGAACCCATATATTAATCTTGTTGGAAGGGACTTATACCCATCAATACCAGAACTTCGGATTTTCCCTCATCTTCCATTTATTTATTTTTTCTTCTGTGCTTATGTTATAATGGATGCCAAAAATATTGAAATGGAACTTCTTTTGTATGTTGTTTTTCCTTTTCAACTAAACAAACAGGTTTTTTACTTTGAAAACATAAGAAAGTTATTTTTTTGATTTTATTCTTAAAAACAAGTTTTGGAAAACAAAAAACAAAAATGATAACCAAACATAACCTAAGTCGCTAGCCCGTTTTCACTAAACATATTGCTGAGAATGTTATTGGTTTAGAGGATACTCCTCCCTAGCCCTAGCGGCTTTGTATCTAGATTCAATCAATTTTCACAATGAATGAAATCTTGGTTTCGGCTTAAAAAAAAAAAAAAAAGGACAACGAGTATCCAAACCTACTCATGTGAGTTGGGTTGATGTCTTCACATGACAAGTTAAATTAAAAAAACATTTTATTCAACCCATGCAAACCTGTAAGTATCTCATGAGACCAACTTTTCATAAATCATAATAAATGGAACCCAAACATACTCTTATAAAAAAGTCTCAAAAGACCTTCTCATAAGATTTTATATTTTTTCTTTTTTTTTTGGGCCACACGCATACACAAATTATTTTTTGGCCTAACAAGTCTCTCATTTTGGTCTATTTTATTGACTTTCATTTTCTAATAAAATTTTTACTTATTGAAAAAGAATAAAAGACTTGCACATGTTTTTTTTTCAATTAAAAATTCTGAAATTTTAAAAAATTTATTTCATTTTGAAACCCATTGATTAAATTCTATTTTCATCTAAAACTTAATAATAAATCAATTTGACATCCATTAAATAGCGGAGGTACATAGAGAAAGTTTCATTTAAAATAAGAAAGAATTAAAATGATACACAAAATTTTATCAACAATTTTACTCATTATCTAGAATAATGGAAATTAATAAAAAAAAATGGACGGGAATTTCAAATCGAAACAATTTCATAAGTTTGTAATTAACAAAAAAATTTAAAATTTAAAACCTAATATATATTTTTAAATTTTTATTATTGCATTTAGTACCTAATATAATATCCTTTTCCAATTTGTGGATTGGATTTGGGGAGTTTAATTGGAATTTCCTTTTCCAATTTCTATATAGGAGAGATCAAACAGTATCCAATGTTGAGTTGAATGTAAACCCTCCAATTCCGAACTCAATGTTGATTCCAAGCTAAAGTGATGCAGCAAGAGAGGTGTTATATGATGATGTGGGCTTGAAAGAAATTATGAATAGATTATTGAATCTTATTGAATTTAGACATAGCATGCCTGTTTATTAATGATTTTTCAGGCATGCTATGTCTGTTTAGGTTTTTGTCTGGGGCAAATATACATATGTGAATACTCTTGTTTCCTCTTAAGTTGTGAGGAATTTTTTCATTTCCCTATATCTAAAAATTCATGGTTGTTCACCAATATTGCAGCACATATAAGTCATTTCTCCTGCATAGATCTTTGAGCTCATTTGTTGACATTTGACTGCAAAGTCAGTGTCATAATTGGTGGCTTATTGGCTTGCTAAATATTAATGTACTTTGTGGGGATTTTGGTAGACATCATCTTCTAACTCCCTATATGGTAACTTTCAGGCAGGTCTAATAAGTGCTATATCATAAACAATTTACTTCGGAAGATACAATCAAATGCATTCTGTTTTACTTTTTGTTTTTGTTTTTGGATGTTATTTGTTCAAATCTTTTGTTGCATTGTCTCTTTATCAATGTTCAGATTTCTGCATGTCAAAATTTGTCACTGTGAGATCTTTTAGATGGTTCCATCGTAATAATGATAAAAGATCTCTGCTTTTCTGTAATCATACATGCTTATCATCCCCTCGCAAATAGCTGTTGAATTCATAGCCTTACACATTCAGAGTCTGATGCAATCTTCAAAATTGCACCACTTTGAAGTATTCATGCCATTCATGATCAATTGACATTATTCTATAACCTATGAAATCCATGCACCTCTGTCCTTACATACTTCTAGTGCTTAAATATATATATACACACTTAAAAGATCTGAGTTTGTAATTAATTCATCTACTGAAAAATACATTTTTTTTTCTTTTTTCTTTTTTTTGATAAAGTACTGAAAAACTACATGATTGCACGAATTTGAGAAGTTTTATGAATTGGGATTTGGGAATTAAACAGAAGCAGAGAGCTAAGTGAGAAATAGCAGTAGGGAGTGCAACTATTGAGAAAATCAGATGCACCTGATACAAGGAAAAGATGGAGGGGAAAAAGAATGTAACTTGAGTCAGTGGTAAACGAGAACATGGAAAAATATTAAGCATGAACCATATCTCAAAATTGAGATGAATGTGAAGGAATCCCCTAATCAACACAATCTTGAAATTGTCTGTTTGTTTTTGTGGAAGAATGTCTTATTAGTCAGTGAGTCCAGTATGATCACATTTTGGTTTACTGGCTTTTGCTTACCTAAATGATTAATTGTGACCTGTACATAAGCCTTGTTATATAACTTGACATTGTCATTTTTCCACTACAGACCATGGAGTTGCACTCATGATGTTTATGGCTATTTGTCATACATGTTGGCTGAGGTACCACAAACAACTTTTTATATCATTTTACTCATCTCTCTCTTTTTATTTATTTTTTTAATTTTTATTTTTTTTACTGTTATTTGATTTGGAATAACCACGATGCCTTCAAGTTCAACCTCCAAAAAGTATGCTCAAAATTAGAAGTATTCATGTAAAGAAAATTATATAGTTTATGTCACATTGGAATATTGAAGGTTTATAGCAAACAATGGAATAGTAAAAAAAAAAAAATTGAAGATGAATGTCTTACTTTTCATTATACTATCTCCTTTGGGAGCCTCATCAGTGAATCAATATTAAATCACTTTATATCTTGTCAGGCATGTACATAGTTTTAGCTTGCATTTTGTACTTCCATCGGAATACATGGTACCGTACTTGTTCAATGTTTGAGTAATCTTTAGTTCAACATTGGTATGACTCAAATGAATTGAGTTACCACCCAATAAAAAAGAAGTGATATAATCTCGTTTCAGAAACAGTTTGTTTGTATACACAAACAGAAGAATTTAGTGAAATGACATATCAGTAGCTCAAACTGCTTTTCCAAACAAATAACACTGTCTGACTGGAACAAGACAGGTAATGACTGTGAAATCATTGCCCTGCTGTATATTTCTTAAAAATTAATAAATTTCCCTTTTTTCTGCAGCATTATAAATCTAAGTGGGATTTTGACATAATTCTTCTGCAGCATTGTCATGTCTCACTACATGTGGCATATTGTCGAAGAAAGCTCATGGGTTAATGGTGATAGTATTGAACAACCCCAAGCCCCCAATCTGAGTTGTTAAATTTATTAATTTATGTATACGAATATCATAATGCCTACAAGAACAATGGCCTTCTAATGCACCTTCACTTGAATTTGTTGACATTTCTCTCTGTTGGTGTGAAAAGACAGCGTCATGTTCACAAGCCCATGGCTGCATACAAGTAAAATGTAAATTTCGTTTGAACTGCCAATAATATGGGAGCATCAACACCCCCCTTTGCCTCACCAAAAAAAGGAGAACAAAAGAAAAAGGGAGATGGATAGAAAATTTGTTCAAATTATTGTTATGTCAACTACGAGCACCCTGTTGTCTGTCAAAACAAAAAGTTTCTCTATAGGGCCTTTAGAAACTGAGAGAGGACGCCTTGGTTAAAAAATGCTTGCAAAATTCAGCAGCTAAAATTGAATAGGAATTCCAAAGAAGAAGGTTTAGAATGCACTTGCAAAGAAGTAGTTCATATAAAAAGAGGGCAATTAGTAACTCTAGATTGAAATTCTGACCAAAAGGGATGCAGAGGTCATGATTTTTGCTTGAATATATTAAGGATCTCTCAAGCCGGATCCTCAATCAACATTCTAATGTAAAAAAATATCTCACAATCAAAGCAATAAGCCAATACCCCATTTGTGAATTTCATTTGAAAAGGTGTCAAATTCAAAAGTTTGCCTATCTACTTTGTTCTCTTTCCTTTTTTACTTCAAATCTCCAATTTACCTTATGTTTGTTTCTATCTTATTGTTTGTTGTTCTATTGAATTCATCAATATCTGTCAGCAATTTACATGTTTTGACAGAAGAAGTTTCAATGACAGGTTCTAATCTTCAAAATGGTTTGATTATCTCAGGTATGCATTTGCAGCAATATCATTCATTGCAGAGACTTTTATATTCCTTTATGTTGGTATGGATGCCTTAGACACTGATAAATGGAAAAGCAGCAATGCAAGGTAATTTTTACCACTTTCCAATTTCACATTTCAGATCTCATTGTTAACTAACAGTTGGTATATTTTTCCAGATGATGTGAAACAACAATTGCTCTAAATTCAAACATTAGGTGTCATGTCATGCATGTTAATATAAAAATATGGTAACAATAAATGCATTATAACTTGTAATTATTGTTACTATCCTCTCTAAGATTTTTCATTTTAACAAAAAAAAAAAAAAAAAAAAAGGGGGAAAAAGAAATGCAAGTGCCGTACCTAGTGCACAATACTCCTGCTTCTGTTTTCTTTTTGTTTTCACCAAAGCAAAATCACAATTACCACATTCAGAAGACAAGTGATATACTGTTCTTTCCATTAGATTTTCCTATAGATTTGATACTGTTTAATTAGTTTCATACTAATTGCTTCAACCCAGCAACTCATTAGTTTTGTTGAGCATTGTTGCACATTTATTGCTTTGTAGCCAAATTTTGTTTGCAAGAAATATAAGACTTTTAGATATTGTGTAGTTTGATTTTATGTAGAGAATTTGGGACAATTTATTTAGATTATTCATGTTAAATCATTTTTGTGTGACTGCCTTCATTCTGTTTTCTTTCTTTCCAGTTTGTTGCTGTTGCTGCTCATCCTCCTGGGTCTTCATATCACAGGATTGGTGCCCCACTTACTGGTAGAGGTGTAATTCAGATATGGTGTATTCTAAATGCCAGCGTAGATGAGGAAGAGGTGCCACCTTCAATAGAAATGTCAAAACAGGGAAATATAAACAATGGGGCCATGAAGGACAAATCAACCTTATCAAAGTGGACAAGAGGAAGGCCTAGAAAAAAACCAATAGAAGACAATGAGGCCATAACATCTTAATCAAAGAGGCCTAGAGGAAGACCTAGAAAAACTCCGATAGAAAAATCTCTTGATAATTTTGACTGCAATGACCAGTATGTTCAAGGTCTTGCTGTTCAACTTTCAGAAAATTCATCAGAAGCACATGCTGTGGATGGGGTTCCTAGGGATGCCCAAGAACATTCTGTACAAGAAGAAAGTGGTAAAAAAAAAAAAAAATGTTACCAGTGAGCAGCATCTGTATGTAGTCCAAAACCTGAAAGTCCTTTGTAGGGCAGAAGATTGAAACAAAAGAAATGAGCAGGGAGTCACAGTGATGACACAAGTCCACTGTTATTGACATGAAACGAAGACGCGGGATCTTCTGTTTTGAATCATCAAATACAACATAACTCTGGACAGGAACCTGCTGCAAGTGAGAATGTGTCACCCAACGGTTCCTTGGGAATCAGCTCAGGCAGTTTCTTGATTTCAAAGGATGTTGCTTTGCCAAGAGTTGTATTATGCCTAGATCATAATGGGAAGGTTGCATGGGATGTCAAAAGGCGGCCTTCTAATGCATCTGAATCCAAATGTAAGCTTCGTATGGGCTATCTTGCTGGGGAAATGGGAATGGATCTCTGGAAGTGTAAGAAGTCTGCTTCAGTTGTCCAGTTTCCATGTTCCTTAAATATTGTCTCGGCTTCTCTTGTTCATATATATTAAGTCTTCTTTAGATGGTTTTGTAATTTCTTCTTTTCCTTTCTACAATGTAGGTGGGAAGTTCCTCTTCCTTGTACAATGAAAGTTATCTATTCTTCTGTGCATCAGGAGGGTGCTGATCCCTGCTTTGTAAAATTGGAGCCTGTATTCAGATGCTCAATGTTGAAATGTGGTGGCATACAGAGGTAGCAGTCTCTACCTTTTAGATAAGTACTTTGAAATTTTACTGGAATAGAACAAAAAGTTAGCTTGCCAATGAGCTCTAGCTCAACAGGCATTTCCTCCCTCCATAAAGAATGGGGTAGAGGATTTGTAGAACATGTAAATCCCCATCCCTTTTTGCTACAGCCTATGGGGAACTGGACATATTTAATTAATACTGAATTGAAACAAGTTCCTATGCCTATTTGCTACAGGAAACTGTCTTTGTTTTTCTCGTTAGAGCATTTGCAGCAGTATAGCTATATTACTATATTGCTATATTTTAGCTACACTGTTGCTAAAATGATGCTCCAGCAATGGAGCTAAATCTAAAAATTTTAGCTCCACTGCTACAGTGCACGTCTAAAAATAGATGTGCACTGTTCATGAGGAGCAAAAAAAAAAAAAAACTATTTTAATCATCCGGTAGATTAAAATAATGCCACCACTGCAAATACCAGTGAAGGAAAACGAAAACAATAGAAGAGGGAGAAGAACCTCAAATTTCGAAGCTATTTACCGTCAAATGCCCAATGAATAAGAAGGAGAAGAAGGATGGTCCAGTTGCGGAGAAACCATCGGATTGCAATGGTGATAGGGTTACGGTTTCGAAGTTCGATTATTGTGTGAACAATTACTTCAGAGCCATCGAAACCATATCTAAGCTTTGTGGAGAAGATGATGAAGATTATTATGCTCTTCAACAAACTGAAATTCAGCGTTTGTCTTCCTCACTCGCTTTCTTAAGGCAAATACTAAACAATGCTCATCCTACTACTTTTATATATGTATGTATGTATGTATGTATGTGTTAGAGATATTAGTCCAGTTTTACCATTGTGCTCTGTCTT
>JAYJMT010000094.1:55000-57957 GCA_036321655.1 Quercus alba
TGTTCCTAAATTCAGTCCATGATTTTAGAGGACGTTTCCAACAAGCGGTTCGGCGTTCCGAGCAGTTTTGAATTTTTTATGATTTTTCCTATTTTCTGGATTCCAAAAATCATAAAAAATAAAATATGTTGAATCTGGCCACCAAATTTTGACAGGTTGAAGGTTAGATTTTTCTTAGCATGTGTACAAAAAATCAGGGCAAGACTCCAAGAATTGCTCCAAAAAAGACCCATTATTCCTCCTCAACAAATCAATGTTTCCTCGTGCCAGAGAGGATTTTTTCCTAAGCGCTCTTTAGGGGGGGAAGAGTAGGAGGTGTCCGAAGAGGCTATCTAGGCTTGGCAGCAGTAGCCCCCCCAAGTGCTGCCATGGCCTTGTAGGGGTCCCAAGGGCATGCCACGGCCTTGGCATCCCACCCACGGGGCATGCCACGCCCTCGCCCACGGGGCATGCTAGGGCCTTGCTGCTGCCAGCGCCCAGGGGCATGCCAGCGTGCCCACCTGCCTGCACCCAGGGGCATGCCAGCGTGCCCACGCAAGCATGCCATGGCCTTGGCTGCGTGCCTTGGCCTTGGCAGCATGCACGCAAGCATGCCTTGGCCTTCGCTGCCTGCCCATGGGGGCTGCCTTGGCCTTGGCTGCTGCATGCCCCGGCCCTGGGCAGCATGCCCATAGGGGGCAGCCTTGGCCTTTGCTGCATGCCTTGGCCTTGGCCTTGGATGCATGCCTTGGCCTTGGCCTTGGCCTCGGATGCATGCCTTGCCCATGGCCTTGGCTGCATGCCTTGGCCACATATTTGGAGTGATTTCCTAAAAATGAGGGTTTTTTGGAAAATGAGGTTATTTCCCCACGAGCAGGCAGGCAATGGGCATCCCAGGGGCATGCCCGCGTGCACGCCGTGCCGCATCGCCCCGCATCGTCCCGCACTCCGGAAAAATTGGCTCGTGCCTTTTTCCATTTTTGTGTCCCTAAATTCATTCCATGATTTTAGAGGAGGATTCCAGCAAGCGGTTCGGCGTTCCGAGCGTTTTTGAATTTTTTATGATTTTTCCCATTTTCCGGCTTCCTAAAATCGTAAAAAATAAAATATGTTGAATCTGGCCTCCATATTTTGACAAGTTGAAGGTTGGATTTTTCTTAGCATGTGTGCAAAAAATCAGGGCAAGACTCCAAGAATTGCTCCGAAAATGACCCATTATTCCTCCTCAACAAATCAATGTTTCCTCGTGCCAGAGCGGATTTTTTCCTAAGGGCTCTTTAGGGGGGAGGAGGTATTCGGCGATGCACAGGGGCGACCCCTCTTGAGCCTGGCCACGGGTAGGCATGCTCATGACGAGCCCTCAGGCACCCAACCCCGCGTGCTCCATGGCGCGAGGTGGGCCCTAAATGCATCGCCGGGGTGGACCCAGGTTGGCATTTCACGTGTACGTGGTATAGCTGCGGCGCGCTCTTGCAAGGCGGACGGTGTTAGTTTCACCCATTGCCACGCAGAGCAATCCTAAGGTGATGATCAAACGCATTGTGAAAGCTTTCTCTGGTGCCACTTTTCCTCGAGGCCACACCCACCCGTGCCCAGTGGCGGGGGGTCGATGGTCTCAGTAGCCGCGTGGTGGGGGGATGCATGCATTCTTGGTTTAGCTTGGTCACGCTATCGCAACGCGGACGGTGTTAGTTTCACCCATTGCTGCGCGAAGCAAGTTCCATGCGACTATCGGGCTTGTGTGTGTCTTTCTTACTACGCGGTTGCGTGGTAGCAGCGGCGGCGACGACGACGACGGCGACGGCAGCAGCAGTGTCCCTCGATGTCCCTTGTAGTTCCTGTGTGTGGTTGGTGAGCCATGCAAGCTTGGTATAGCTTGGGCACGCTCTCGCAAAGCGGACGGTGTTCGTTTCACCCATTGCTGCGCGAAGCAAGTCCCACGGCGACCATCGGGCCTCTGCGTGGCGACGACCCATCCTTGCAGGCACGTGGCTTAGTAGTGTTGTCCTTCACGCCCAGCGGTGCGGACTCGGCGCCACTCGATGCTTCCTCATGCACGGCAGGCCTTGCGGCGTGTCGTCGTGGGGTACGTTTGGTGGTGTTGCGGTCTAGTGTACGTGATAGCGTGTGAGTGGTGGCAGGGTTGCATGGCTTGGCAGGCTCCGTGCTCGCGCATCGAACTGTCCGGCGTGCTCCCAATCAGCGTTGTTCCGAGCGTCGCTTGGACGCAATTCGGGTCCCTGTGTTGCATACCTGCCTCTAAGGCACTCGTCCCTCTAGTTGATTCGTTCCTAGTCGACGCTCCTCACGGGGCGTCGGCAGGACCTCGAAGCCGTCCTCGTGTCCCACGCGTGCCTCGCGGCCTCCGCGTTGCCGATGTGGACCATGTGGGCGTGCTCGTGGCCTCGGATGCAGAACACCGTGTGGGTTTGGGGCCTTTGGCCCCCTTTGCCAACGTACCTAGCGAGCATCATCGCTCTGCCCCGCACGATCGCCGTGCTCGTCTGCGCCCTTCCTTGCCCTCGGGCGAGCTAGGGCCTCCGGGCGACGCCGGCATCGACGAGGAATGCTACCTGGTTGATCCTGCCAGTAGTCATATGCTTGTCTCAAAGATTAAGCCATGCATGTGTAAGTATGAACTAATTCAGACTGTGAAACTGCGAATGGCTCATTAAATCAGTTATAGTTTGTTTGATGGTACCTGCTACTCGGATAACCGTAGTAATTCTAGAGCTAATACGTGCAACAAACCCCGACTTCTGGAAGGGATGCATTTATTAGATAAAAGGCCGACGCGGGCTCTGCTCGCTGCTCTGCTGATTCATGATAACTCGACGGATCGCACGGCCATCGTGCCGGCGACGCATCATTCAAATTTCTGCCCTATCAACTTTCGATGGTAGGATAGTGGCCTACTATGGTGGTGACGGGTGACGGAGAATTAGGGTTCGATTCCGGAGAGGGAGCCTGAGAAACGG
>JAYJMT010000096.1:0-56212 GCA_036321655.1 Quercus alba
AAGATAGCGCCGACAGGAAATTTATATCTTATATAAAAAGCTTGTTTATACAGTATATTATATAGAAATTGCAGAACGTGTACTGTTTTATACGACATAATTCGTTTGGCAAAGTGAAAGAAGCAAAAATTCCTACAAATATAAACTCATACAACAGATAGGCTAAATATATATAGAGCCTAATGAGAATTAAGCTATTAACTTTCGTCAGATTCAATAACATTAGGCAATGTATGTCCAGATACCATCATTCTGTGTTTTTTTTCTGAAGACTGGACGATTTAAATCATCAAGGACTTCCACTTTGTCGTTGATTCGAGTGATGTAAATTGGTTGAAAATTTGTTTTGTCAGTCTATTTGTTGGAAGGTTTTCTATGTGTCTGTTATTTTTCTCACGTCATTTTCTACATTTGAAAATTTGTTAGATTTGTACTAAATAAATAAAATAAAAAAAGTCAATAGGTGTTTGAATAAGTATTTATTGGATTTTTATAATGAGACATCGCAGTGTATAGTTGTTATGGAATTACGACCAAGAAAACAAGTAGACAACGGCACGAACCTTGGTAATAGTCAATCTTCTTTAGCACATATCCAACCAACAGAGCAAGTTAAATTGGTTGCACAAGTTTTACCACATAGTTGACTCAATCGTTATCAGTGTCACAGTCACATTCCTCGTATAATCAGTTCCCCACCGCTCAATTTACATTGGCACGTAAAGGCTGTGAACACGCTAGTATATCTACTCGCCTACTATATAGTGGACGTATGTGTCTACATTAGGAAGTTTTTTATTTGTCCAAATAAACTAGTAGTTCGGTGGACAGTATACTTATGGCTCCACTGCATGCCTCAATTAGCATGTGTGGCATACGCTTTCTGAATAAACCCATTCACCGAATTAGGCTATAACTCTGATGACATTTTCATGGACAGCAATTACACGTTCGACAACTTAGGCATCATGATATTGTTCACTATCTTAAACCATTATCTTGAAAAGGGCTGTTTCGAAAAAAGGCTGTGCCGACCACAAATTAAGACAGCATGGCTTATTTTTTGGGTTATAACTTAGAAACGGTTATTCCAATGTTAAATCCAACGGTAAAACATTAAGGTCATGAATAATATTTTCTTAACATTTGACGTCTTGACTTTTTTCTATATCTACAACCGTCCAGCCAGTAGTTTTAGTTTTAGGGTGACGTTTATTAATAAGCAGTTTATAAAAAGAGTTTTGGAATTGCAATAAACAGCCAGATCCGTCATAAAAATGAGGGTTTCCAGCACAAAATATCAAAGTTGGCCGCCATTTTGATGAATGGCAGCCGAATTTTAAGATTTTAATTAGGTAATATTAATAAGCATACTAACTAAGGTAAAGTTTCCAATTTAAAGTTTGCTGTAATATTAATACTGTCAGAGATCCCAATAGTGGCCACCTTGAGTTGATCGCCCTGTAGGCCTATGCGTGACGTAACACAGCTAGTAGCCTATTATTGCGGGCTGTGTTGAGGACCCTATAGGCGATCTGTTCTCAGTCCTCTTAATATAGACAAGGTGTCCAGTTAAATTAATGGCTGCCATCGGCGTGGGCACTGCTATGCTGCAGTGTTCGTGTTAGTTGGTAGCCAGGATTGGGATATTGTCCAGGCAGTGAATTGAGTATCACACTTCTTAATTAGCTAATAATAGACCAACATTAAGTGGTTTTGATTCCACGATACGCTGTAGATCCACTAAGCACCGGATAAATATTACCCTTCCTAAGGATCAGTCGTCCTTAATTAGTAACAAAGACTACACACGTTCAGTCAATATACACACATCTTAATATGTTGCCCACATCTTGACAACAGACGAATTAACAATACTATGAAATTAAAATTAAAAAATAACCTACATGACGACATTAGTTTTCACTACAGATGGTTTTTTTCAGTTTAAATCCCTCAGGCAGAGGTTCTGTTATACAGTTTGTTCTTATTTGTCCACAGTGATATAAATCTATCTCATTTTTGGGACGATCCTAATAAATGTATCTAATAAACAACTGATGTTGTAATTTATTTATATTGTTCTGGAATTACCGTTGGGTACCTGCTTGTCGTCTGGTTTGCAGTTTCAGAGCCATTTTAATTTTGTATCCGTTATATTGCAACCAACTTGCACTCATACGAATTGTTTCAGGTATTTCTTAGGACTAACGTATTTGTTGTTAGTTGAGTTAGTGATCTGTTTCTTAGGCCTACACTTGTAGCGGTATCTGTGGCGTATGCTCTCTACACAATGCATATATGGATCACGTATCTCTGCGATGTTTTAGGTTTGCTTTCCTTTATTAGAAGATGGACTTAATCATTGTGAAATATTGTTAGTTCTTACTAACGATTGAATACAAATAGCTGCAGTAATTAAAACATCCTCGTAAGTATGATGTTTATACGTTATAATTGGAATTTTACGGCCTCAGAAAAACGCAATACGTGCTTCAATAGTTTTCACACTTCAGTTTTTATCAAGCTTGTCAGTTAGCTGAAAATCGTACCAACACTACGTAGTTCGGATTCCACAATAACCTTAAGATAATAAGTATCACGATAAGATAGTAGGTCCCTAGTTGCCCTGGCTATTGGGCTATTAATAAATGGCCCTTTCTGAGAATTAGTCGATAACAAACACTACACTCGTACATCTACACTCATCACATCACTCGCAAGTCATATTCGGCCATATCTCTACGAATAAGAAATTAGTCGATAACAAAGACTACACTCGTACATCTACACTCATCACATCACTCGCAAGTCATATTGGGCCATATCTCTACAAATAAGATTGGAATACATTTAAGGAGTTTTTCCTTTAACAAAACACTTATATAGTACCACAAGGATAACATAGCCTACATGTTGGATTTAATGCCTCTTTATTGCCACAGATGATAGTCCTACTTATCCTACGTTTGTGTCTCATGAAAATGACGCATAATGTTCATGAATGTTCCAGTTTTAAAATTAGGAAGTTTACTAAAATCAGTCACTTTCAAAATGACTTAGTTTCCTCGAGTGGCAGCAATAAAAATTATTAAAAAATCAAATCAAATTAAAAAAACACACTATAGTCACTGGAAACTAGCGGAAATGCTAGAAATGTTTCAACATTTCTTAGCATGTAGACAATTTTAAGTCACGACTTTATATTATTAGTTAAAACAACGTTTTTATAAAACGCACTTGTAAATTCGTGGTTGTACATTCAATTTAAACATGTTGGTACTTTTGTAATCGACGTTCCTTCCTCAAAAAACTGTAGGGGTCTAAGCTATGTGAGCTTCAAACTTCAATCTTCAACATTCAAAATTCATCAGAATTAGTTTTCATCTACAAGCGACCGTGGAAAAAGAAGACATGTTTTTTAGACGAGAGGGTGTCGTTTAACTTAAAAAAAAACTTTGTTATGTTAAATCACAATTAGGCCTAACAAACTAATTATAAAGTTTGGCGAGAACTCATGAATAGAATTGTAAGAAAAGATTATATATAAAATAGACAGTATCAATTCAAAGTTATTATCTCATGCAAAAACCACTTAAATATGGCCTACACCAAGGTTATCGGTGCTATTTGACGGGTGGTAAAGGTCAAGTGCCCTGGGTCACACAGAGATAACGGCCATCCCACAACTGTTAATGGATTGTCTCAATATTACGTAAATAAATATGGCTGTAAACAACGTTTGATTCGATAAATACTTTTATTTCATCATACGATTGCGCGAGACCTTTACAATATATGTAACATAATAACAGGTTTCATATAATTGTTTTTCACATGGAAAACTCTCATTGGTTGAACTAGGGTGAAGCTGTATAACAAAACACTCTTAGAATTAAAAACATCTGAATAATATATTACATTTAAAATCAGCTGATCAGATGTTAGTGTAGGCTATATATTAAAAACACAACACTACCAATAACGTTGAAAACTCTACATGGTTTATAACACAACTAATTCAGTAGCAAACGTAAACCGAGATCAGGGCCATATAAGCGGGCTTCTTGTTTCTATAGTACAATACACAGATCACATTTTGTGCAGTAGAAAGCAAATGATCGGTCATGGTTAGTAAAAGCAATTATTCACAATTTATGGGAACCTTGTTCAATCCCAAACAAAAGGTGAAAGGGGTCACTCACACCGGTTTATTTGTAGTTAGGACTATTACCTAATGCCAGTTTTATAGAAACAATTAATGCTAAAAGAGTCTTATAAAAATCATTTTTTAATTCATAACAAAGATTAAAATCGCGATCCTACTGGTGAATCATAATTAAAAAACTAAAAAAAACCTCATAGTGATATATTATTCATCAACATTCAGCAGTCTACACACATAAATTAAGTCCACTAAATGCTTGTATCACTCCACAGTCAGCAGTCTACACAATACATTAAGTCCACTAAATGCGTGTATCACTCCACAGTCAGAAGTCTACACACATACATTAAGTCCACTAATGCTTGTATCACTCCACAGTCAGCAGTCTACACACATACTGTACATTAAGTCCACTAAATGCTTGTATCACTCCACAGTCAGCAGTCTACACACATACATTAAGGCCACTAAATGCTTGTATCACTCCACAGTCAGCAGTCTACACACATACATTAAGTCTACTAAATGCTTGTATCACTCCACAGTCAGCAGTCTACACACATACATTAAGTCCACTAAATGCTTGTATCACTCCACAGTCAGCAGTCTACACACATACATTAAGTCTACTAAATGCTTGCATCACTCCACAGTCAGCAGTCTACACACATACATTAAGTCCACTAAATGCTTGTATCACTCCACAGTCAGCAGTCTACACACATACATTAAGTCCACTAAATGCTTGTATCACTCCACAGTCAGCAGTCTACACACATACATTAAGTCTACTAAATGCTTGTATCACTCCACAGTCAGCAGTCTACACACATACATTAAGTCCACTAAATGCTTGCATCACTCTAGTCAGCAATCTACACACATACATTAAGTCCACTAAATGCTTCTATTACATACCTTATGAGATCTGGTTCCATCGATAGATACAATGAAGCCAACTCCACAAGCCTCCTTCTCGTTGGCAGGGTCGTACAGTCCCTGCTTTGGGGGCAGCGACCATGAGTCTGTTGACATCTGGACCTGCAACATCCAAGTGATATTTGTAACAATCTTAAATAACGACAGATATGGAATGATTTACATCATTAAAGTTCTACATTATCTAACACATTCTGAATTATATCATACAGTAGAATACTATAATACAAAAAATGACTATAATTAGAATAAGGACAAATATGATAGTGATCGATTTTGGTAAAAAACCGTTTACCATCCTCAGACCAGAGGGAGACAGGAAGGAATCATTTCCATTCCTTCGTGGATCCCTCTGATAATCGAAATCGATCACCGTCATATTTATACTTATATTGCTAATTAACAATACATAATATTATAGCATTTTAAGTATTGACTGAGATAGGAGTGTCCTAGGTTGAGCAGTCAGCCTCTACAGAGTTACTACATGCTTGATGATACTTCTTCATATTAATTTTACATTTATGATATAGACTTGTAAGAGACCATCCCATGCCTTAGTAAAATCGTGGCCTGTGACGTCATAACAAAATATATATTCAATTTACACTGACAAAACGTGACATAGGCCTACTTAAATTTTAACAACAAACCAAAAGAAGGTTAAAGTTATAACTTACAAATGGTATAATATTCACCTGCATATTCAGGTATTATTAACGACCATGTTAATAACGACATTATAAAAAGGCGTCAACGTTATAAAAAGTAGGCTGAGAACTTATTTAGCTCTTTAATATTTATAAAAAAGCGACTAAGCATAGAGGTAGAAAAAATGTCACAGAGCCCTAATTTCAATTAAACTATGGGAGTTCCTGTGGTTCCTTTATAAAGGCCTACTAACCTAGAATTAAAAGTAAAAGAGTATTGACAATGGCAAATCCGAGAACAGCCGAAGTAGCCCATTAGGATTGGCCGTTTCTCCTCGAATGAGAAGGTGGCATTTTCGTTTTCAGCGGAGATTGAGAAGGGTTGCCACATTTCATCGCCACAAATACTATGCCGTTGCACTTGCCATCCCAAGGGAAGGTACCACTTCTAGCTTGTTTTGATAACATTGCGAGACTGGACAAATTGGCAACATTGTAACCGACAGAAACAAGAATCACGTTTCTCTCGCTTGGATAGTATTAGACTTTCACACATCTCATTTTGCAATCACCCAACGTGGACAAGCCAGGCATATCCAGTAGTTTAGAAGTAGTATCCTAGGCGATGGTAATCATTAATCAGACGCCGTTAAGTTATTAATTAACCAAGAACACGATCTACCACCTACAATCTACACAATAATTAATCCCCAGGTACGGTTTACAGGACTTCGCCAGACTTTACAATCAGTAATATTAAAGAAATATATCAATGCATTTCTCCATTAATTACAAGATTGAAGTAATTAAAACATCCTAGTATTTTCCTTATGAAGGTCTTCTAGTTAAATTCATATCAACCAGTTTTCTCTCACTAGTGATTAGAGTTCTCTAGGCAGAGGGGTATCGAGCTAAAGCCTGTTCACATCAACCAGTTTCTTAACCTTGCTTTCCCTGCTTCTTTTCTCTTGAATTGGCATAATTCATATAGCCTTCAATTTGACGTGTTTAGTAATAGTATTAAGAGTACCAGAACTACCAGAATAATTTACACCCTAATTATTGAACCAAATCTACAAAACAGGAACATTCATTAAACTTCTAAATCTATGATTACAATAATTAATACATTGGGAAGCTTGAATAAAGATGTAAATAGATTTATAGGGTAAATAATATGATTTTGAATTATACCACATAACCATTCAAAATATGTGATATCACAAATAGCACATACAAATATGATAAAATGTATGTAAAATAATTTTTATCTACACTTTATGATGGTATTTAAAGTCTGAAGACTCTAATAAAGGATTTTACGGATTTCCCAAAGAACACAATGTCAATGAGGACGACATATCCAAAACATATACTATTTTCAAACCCTCTTAGTAAAAAAAAGCTAGAGATATACCTCAGAGAGAACATACACGAACTTATCATAGACTATACAGTAGATACATCGTTTTCCTGACCCCTGAGAAATGAATCTAGTCGAACAGAACCCACAGGTGAGTTAACATTAGTAGCTGTCCTCATGCAAGTTGAATCTTTAAATATTAGTCTCTCGCCCTTATTATTATATGAAGAACACACACTAGGAACATTTTAAGTTTAGCAGTTATTTCGGTGCCTAAAGATGATATGTAGAATGAAAGATCACACTAGTGTCATCCAGGGCTATAGAATAAGTATCATCAGCACGCCACACTATATGATCTCCAACCTTGCTACTTAAAGTCGTTAACATAATTATAAGGAGGGGCCGAGTATAGCCATTTTAGCACAGAATGTAGTAGTGTCTATCCAGACTGTAGGAGGAGTGTGAAACTGTGAATGTGTTTCACATTCTCGGCGAATTTTAACACAACAAATAACTGGTTCCAAAGAATTGGCATTAACTTTCAAACATATAATAATACAAATATAACCAAAACCAGTTAGTCCTTTTTGAGAAAATTTCAATTTTTTGTGTTTTTTATATTAAAAACCACAAGATTAAACATGTGAAAATGGGCTGGAGTTATTGGCTAACTACACCAAGATGTGAAATTTCAATAATATTAGACACATACATTGCATTTTTGATTGTTTATAGCCTATAAAAACAAAACGAATAAAAATGTGAAAAAGTACCCCCGAGATATTAGTTTAATTTTGGCTCGAGAAATTTGGGACTATAACGCCAGCGATGTGCACATAAAACAGATCACAGAGGGAGTCAGTCACACATACGGACAGACATGGGTTCAGGGAGCTATAAAATGGATTGTTATACGAATGCAAAAACTGTGTTCTTTCCATTACACTATACTTTCTCTATGCTTCGCATATGGGTGGAAGTAAAAAGATCAACACATTGCATATTATGGCCTTAGGTCTACGAACTGCCACGCCAGCGGAAGGCTACCTTGCCTATATATACAACAGCTAGTGTCTATTCAAGTCCAATGGCTCCAGCGAGGCGTAGGCGGTGAAACCTGACCAGCCCTGTCTCAGATCACTGGAGCTGGAGTGGTGAGTCACTGACCACATGAACTCCCAGACATATCAAGGTCGATGGGATTGACGCAGTAGCCTACTTATGTATACAGACGAGGTGACTGTCTAGCATCTGTTTGGAGCTAGTTAGAAGTACGATGACCTCTCTATTGAACACAAATATAACAACGTGCATTTAAATGAGAAGAACTATTAGTTCAGAGAACATTGGACATCACTGTAACGTTTTATTGGGCTGACCTTAGACAGTAATACATTTTCATATAACATATATTGTGCATTAGTAAATAAAATATAATAGGCTCGTCCACTTATCAGGGGCTTACTGTAACACCTCTAGTCTTATTCTATGGAGAGTGGATAGGCCGCTAACAGACTTTTTTAATTTTTAAACAGAATCTCTTGAACTGATGTTTAACTTTTTTATTTTATTTTTGTTATAGGCCAAAACAAACTAAAATACAAAGTTCACATAAATTGCAACTCCAGGAAATATAGAAACTGCAATTATTATATGCTCGGCCTTTGACCTTGCTGTTAAGGTATCATTTAACGTAGGGGCCTAAAGGAATTCTCCTAATAATAATGTATATTATATGACAAATTAAACTCTTAGCAGTGGTTTCGCGATCTGTCGTGGATTTCCGAGATTGCGAAAATTAAAAACCCGTTTCTTGGTGGAAACCTAAGAGATTGTAAAAACAGAAATAGGCTGAAACGTAACATAGTCCTACAAAAGGAGGGATAACACACCTAAGTAGAGGTTTAGACTATTAACGATTAATTTGAATAAGTTATGCAACTTTGCAACAAGCCAAGATCAATAAATGTCTCCTCTTGTGAATACATGGGGTAGTTTGTGTTTATGTACTGTAGTGCAGACAAACATCACTAATCCAACATATAAATAACAGATAATGATTGTTTTGATTCAAAACATTAAAAATACATTTAGGGACGTCGCTACACTAACCTAACCACTCGACAGATAAGATGCGCAGAGTAAGCTAATGCGCAAAACTTCTAACAAACTTATAGAAGGGAGGTCTGAAATGAAACACATTTACTGTAACAGACAATGTTTGCATTTTTCTGTATTCAACCATTCTTTCCAACCTTATCCTCTTCGAGATAATGGGCTTGACTTTAAGTGTAGCTTTATTTTAGAACTTTACTTTTTGTTCCGTATTTAGTACAATTAAGTTAGTTCTAATTTATTATTCAAATAATCTTGTAATTTCTCATTTTATACATATTACATGTTCCATTTACTGTACTTAAATGTAAAAACTCTTACTGGCCTCTATGCACATGCACTTTCCAAAGGCCAAATATCTGGTGACATTTTATTGCCGTGTAACCGGTGATGTGAACCCCGTAATACACGTCTCACCCCTCCCCTCAATATTTGAGCAGTTGGCAAATAACTCCGATGGCGCTCGGTCACGTCGCGTTGCCGCGACATTTCAATTTTTGTCTATCTCTCTCATTATAGATGATCGCTAATTTTCTCTTAATTATTCTTGTTATCTATTGTAATGATTGATATCTCGCCAGTGCGCCAAAGTGTTTTGTGCAGTGAAATCACCTACTCTGGACAATCTTCTCTACTTCTCATCTGGACCAGGCCTGGCGGTACAACTCTAGCCTACGGTCATCTCTACGCAGCTTCACCAGTAACCAGAACATTGCTTACACACCAAGGTACGGTCTCTCAATTCAATTTATTATCCACCATTTTACTCTTCAAGTGGTAGTTCGTTGTGACGTCCTGTGTGACATTATTACTTGCTAACTCTTAAGTCACGTAGGGCCACGGAGGGCCTCTCCGGTCCTCCGGTCAATCAAATAATTATTTATTACAATTCTAGACCCCCCCATAAAGTTTTCACTTTTCGTTTTTATCTATTAATTTTGATGTTCCACAATTATGCTAGATATTTATATAATTATATAAATAAGAAAAGCTTCTCTGGCCAGTTCATATAGACCTCCAGACCTGCGAATTGGTTTACTTTGAGATTCGAACACTGGAAAAGGTAGGCTACTCCGCAATCCTTGATGAAAGACGTGGTTTGTAGACGTGGTTTGTATGTGACACCCTTCAAGACAACGAACTGGCAATGGGACGGACACTGTTTGATCAACAACGAGGCGACTGCCATTTGATTAAAGTGTTTGCGTCCAGCAACAAACCATCAATAGACAGTGTTGGGTACTGGTGAAATCAATTGTTCTCGGATTAGATTGGGCTGCAGCCGTCCTTCAACCTATTACAAACCCAGTTGTCCCATGTCTATATATATATAAAGTGGCACGAGCCTACAATAGACTAGCTTCAATAGGCCTTTTAAATTGGCCTGGCCATTATAAGGTCGTACGATGAATGAAGATAAAGAAATTGATGTTTCGGTGAGGCAACATTTAAACACTGAAATCTGAAAAATACTAACCAGATAACTTCATGATATGAATTATTTTTACTTCTTAGATGGCATTATTTTCGCAAATTGATGTTAAAATAGTTTGTTAAAGCGTATGCCTATAACACTTTTGCACACTCGGTCCCCTCTATTTATTATTTTTTGATGTTTTAACATTTATTTGCTTAAAGCTGTTGATTGTTAAATAATATACACGGCACGTTAGTAACGTTTGGAATACTATAGGTAACGTAAGATATTGTAAAGGATAATTGGTCTTACAACAATGAATATGTAAAAAATCCTCAGTATTTTGGCAGTTCAATGTAAGATATTGTAAAGGATAATTGGTCTTACAACAATGAATATGTAACAAAATTCCTCAGTATTTTGGCTGTTCAACGTAAGATATTGTAAAGGATAATTGGTTTTACAACAATGAATATGTAAAAAAATCCTCAGTATTTTGGGCAGTTCAATGTAAGATATTGTAAAGGATAATTGGTCTTACAACAATGAATATGTAAAAAAATCCTCAGTATTTTGGCAGTTCAATGTAAGATATTGTAAAGGATAATTGGTCTTACAACATGAATATGTAACAAAATTCATCAGTATTTTGGCTGTTCAACGTAAGATATTGTAAAGGATAATTGGTCTTACAACAATGAATACGTAACAAAATTCCCCAGTATTTTGGCTGTTCAACGTAAGATATTGTAAAGGATAATTGGTCTTACAACAATGAATACGTAACAAAATTCCTCAGTATTTTGGCAGTTCAACGTAAGATATTGTAAAGGATAGACTAATTAATTGGTCTTACAAGAATGACTATAAAATAAAATTCCTCTGTAATTTGGCAGTTCAACATAAGATACTGTACAGGATAATTTTATTATTGGTCTTACAATAATGACTACAAAACAAAATTCCTCAGTATTTTGGCAGTTCAACGTAAGATATTGTAAGGAAAATTGGTATTACAACGAAAACAAAATTCCTCCGTATTTTGGTAGTTCACTACCTCAATAAAAGCGCATTCATGATTTAAGATAAAGTCAAAATTACTGCACAATCAAACATTACTGCAAACCGGAAGTCCAACTAAGTTCGTAGACTTATTGTGATGAATTTATTCCAGATATGTATTCCAATCCTTATAATTGAGTATGGAAATTATAGGCTACATATTTTAAAAGGTGAGTTGAATGAACATTTTAAAGAAGTGTCCAATAGTCTAGGCTAGTGGCACCAGTGTTTTACATCCAACAATGAATAAAAATCTACATCCCTAGAGATTTATATTCATTGCATCTATTGAATTGCGCTAGCCACGCAGTAACTGTCAACATTCTGTTCTGTTAGACAAAGTGAAATGATAGATATACCCAGTGCTAAAGGAATTGCTGTATAATTGTTATGAAAACAGTAGATAGTCATTAGTAAGTCTTGGAGCCGATTGCTTACCGTTATCCAATAGAAAACGAACCATTTGTGGACAAACCAGAAACAATAACTTACTCAAAACTTACTCGAGAGTTATTGGAACAATATACTACATATTAGGAGAAAAATAAATACGTAATATAGAGACTTCATAAGTCTGCTTTATTGTAAGTATTAGTCTATAACGATTATATGTAAAAAATGTAAATTGGCAACTGCTGGAAATTTGTAAACATAACATTGCACAAAAAGGACGCTCATCTCTTCGTGTATTTGCGCATAACCATCAAATGCATCCAACAATTTAAACTCTTTCGTAATTTACAAAATCTGGCGTAATAGAAAGTAAAGATGAAATGTATGGTACATTTTATTTTTTTTTAAACAGCGTCCTAAAAGCAAAAATATATTTTGAGAATATCTCAAAATTTTATACTCCCACTCCCAGCATGACAGTAGCAATTCCCAACAATTCCCACGCAATTCTTTGACAGCTGAATGTGGCCGATGAAAACTGAGACGGAAACTATGTTTACTCTGGACGATGAGTCATATAACTTTTTTAAAGACGTTAAAAATATAATAAAAATCATATGGAGCACCCATACGGACAAAATTTCCGCGCTAACAGATGTGTCATAAGGTAAAATGTCCCGCAATTCTTTTATAAACAATAGCGTTTTTTTCTAACACTAGCAAATCGAGTACTATAATAACTCTGGAAAACAACAAAATAGTTCTATCAGCTCAAATACACGCCCTTGATAATAGACGTATAACCAACACTATACAAAGCTTTAACTTTGTTATACTTAGTTCTTTTTTTAAAAAGGAATCCACAAGCCTTGTGCAGCGTTTTCAAAGGTCCAAACCTAAACTTCAAATAAGTTAGATTAAATTGAAAGGCCTTTCATAAAACACTCATAATAGTCTCTCTTGGTCATGTCTATCCAGAATGTATAATCTTAAAACAATAAACGAGGTAGTCTTTGATGTTAAGGTCAAATGATCCTTGAAAAGAGTAATCTATTTGACTCAACAGCCAGGAACACTACGCTTACCGTTGAACCCAAACCATGTAGTTAGTCTGAATGTCAGCTAACTGACAAGCCTAAGAGACCAGTATGTTAAAATCTGTAAATAAGTTCTAAAGATGTGTTGAAATTATTATTATAAGTGCATTGTTAATACAAGAGGAGGAAGCAGAGAGGGAACACGTAGAAAATGAGGTTAATCATTCGCAACAAAAACACAATTAGTATTCGGATAGGTATTCGGATAGTATTCGGATAGTAATTCGGGATAGGCCTAATACCAATCCATCTTCCAGATTTGATACTACCAAGCCAATTTTGTAACACTTTTAAAATTGATTTATCATGAATAGAATCAAATCAATTATCTATCTATAAAGCGTTAAACAATGGAATTGCGCAACAAGTTTAAAAACGCAATATACCAAGTTCCACAATGTCTCTTCTTTACGAGTTTCATCCTTTAAGTCGGTAAAGATCAAAGAGAACATGAATTGCAAGAACATTTTTATAATTTTCCCTCCAGTTTACAGTATCAAGTATTCAAAGAGACATATTTTAAAAATTCTTATAACGGTTCTTATTTATCAGTATCCATGCCAACTTAAATGTAGGCTACTCACTTTGTAAATAGCCTATATTTTAAATGTAATATTTATAAAAACCATTACCACTATATTTCGTCCAAGCTTCCAACAAAGAACGAACCCAAAACCGTCTTTAGCTCTTTCATTCTTCGCACAGCAAATCGTTGCACACACGCAGCGACAGCAATCATTGCGTTCTCACTGATATCAACTATCCATCCAGATTTCCTTCATGGAGACTAGAGGTACAAGTTGAACAAAACACGTTGCATACTGTACAATTGTTTTTCAAACAGTTTTACAGCTTTAGCATACAACAAATGTTGCAGAAGTCCAATTAACAATCACAAGCCGTAGGCTATTAGCTCGTAAAGATTCCCATCTGTACTGCAAACAGAAAGTGGCACTTTCGCTATCAACAGAGGGTGAGCAGGGTTGCTTGTTTCATCACTACAAATACTACGCAATTGTAGCCTACACCCCAAGGAAATGTCTATCAGTTCTAGCTTGTTTTTATGTTGAGGTCTGATCTACAGTCATTGTTCCTGACTGATCTAATCGGTAACTGACATTTTTGTCGAAAGTTTCCGAGCGATCCCGAGCACTATGAACCGTTGCCTTTTGCCAACACTCTTTTACTTTTAATTCCAGCTGGGCTGGAAGAAATTGAACAATTGAGTTTGGGTCTGCGAATCCCAACAGAATGAAAGCACGAAGTAGAGGGGTGGGTTGAATAGGTCTACCCCAGACAACAGACAGATGACTCTCTCCCCCTCTGTGACCTTGGACCTTACTCAGTCTATACAGCACAATACTGCACTTACAATAGAATTCCGAACGAAAAAATAGCCAAGCAGATTTTGTAAGACGCTGCCAATTATAATTTCTTATTAAGGGGTATGTTATTTATCCTTTATTTGGTCTAAATTAACATGTGGCCATTAAAGCTACATGTCAAAATCCAATCAGTTGATAAGCTACGATGCTATAATCATAGTTATTACTATAAATTTAGTAACTTATGTACTAAATGACAATTTGAAAGTAAATTGATATAAAACTATCACATAGACGTAGAGTTAATCAGATATAAGGTTAATTAGGGAAGCGTTGCAAGGAAATGTTCATGCAAAATGGATTCAAGTGATTAATAAAACATGATACAACTACTTTCATAAAGGACAGCTATAGGAATTTTTACTTTTAGGCCAAATTTTGGACGAACATTAACTATGGGGACATTTTTTGAAGATACAGTATTGATAATACGGCTTAACTAAAAAAGTACTGGAGTGACGTTTTCAAAACTTTACATAGGTGTAATATTAGTGTTTAGTGTATTAGTGTATTATTAGTGTATTAGTGTTTCAACCTAAAACCTCAAATATTTTTATAATCAGGAGCCAAAAAATTTAATATTTTTAAATTTGTTTAAATTGACCAAACACACAGCCTACGTGGGTTGATGAATTAAAGGCCACTGTGAAAGAAGAATAATACCTCAAATCAGAGGTCTCTATATTATTCTAGTTCAAAATGACGGCCTGCTAGTTCCCTAGTAATTAAAAAAAAACCTAAATTACCGTCTTAAATGGGGTATGAAATTTAAGGTAATTTTCGTAAATTCATCACGTTTTTTTAGGAAAAGGTGAAATTTGCAGACCCACTGGAAAAACTTAATCTAATATACCAGGTACATCCCAAAAGCATAGACTCTTGTGAGGCCAAGTATTTGTCCCATGAGGCCGAAGGCCAAAGGCTTTTCTAGTACGGGTAGGCCTACTTCTCAACTTTTTATCAGAAACTGTGTAAAAATAATCCCTGAATACGAAAATTATTCATTTCAGAAAAGTCGAAAAGATTGCAAAACTAGTAAAAAATATTCACTTGTCGGTACCCCAAATTGTCATACTTAACCAGTCTCAACTTAACCAACCTAGACCATATTCGACTTCGGGGAGTGTTTAAAAGTTTTGTGATTAACAAATTGAAAAGTACTCGATACAAACAAAAATAACCAGCAGGCTGTTTCATGGCCATGTTTCTCAGATAAGGATATATTTACCATCAAGTTCGAAAGTCCAGATCGTCAATAGAAGATAAGTGAATTGCTTTTTCACTGGGTGTTTGGAATTGGTGTTTGGAGGCTACAGCTCAGCTACTTAAATAATAAAAACGTAATTATTTTTTTCTATTGCAGCTTTTATTTGAATATTTATATAAAAGCCTTTAATCAATATAATTTGGCCTATAGTGTCATAAATTTTATCAATGGCCTGTCTGCTTATCTTATCAGCAATTCTGAAAACCAAGGGAATAACAGGGTCATTGTCATTTCTGTATGTTCAGTGTGAGATAACTAACATGTCATCTTCAATATTGGTGTTGTCTTATGTACTGTTGGATACATCACAGAATAAAATAAATCAAAATCGACAGATTAAATAATTATGATTAATGGCAATACGTTTCAGTAACTTTTTTTAATTCTGCAACCATTAAATTTGACTATTTTAACTATTTTATTGAACAATTTAAAAACAAAATTATTAGGCTCATTTATTTACTTTCATTAGACCCAAATCCTTGTTTAGGTTTTCAAACTCAAAAACAGTATCACTAAAATAATGTAAACAATCTGTAATAACCTAAGTTCAGTAGGCCTGTATGATACAATTTGAACCTAATGTTTTACCATTCATATTATAGAATATATTCTTAAAGCAACATTTCGCCCTTCAATACAGGTTAGTGAAGAGTAGGCCTTAGTAGTGTTGGATATTAAATAAATTGTTCAAGATCAAAACCAATACATCAATCAATGTCAATGTTCATTTTAGGTTAAGTTAATGTAAACTTACTTTCTCGTATTACTTAGCCTTAATAAATTTAACAATAAAAACTGGCCCTTCCGTCTTAAAAATTATTTTGTACATATTTTGAATTTACTGTAGCTTTTAAATGTATTGTCCCCCATAGCCATAGGCCTTGCTCTATAATAGATGTTTAGGGCATGTAGGCTACAGTAGTAGACTAAATGTAGCCAAAATAACTGTTGATTTATCCGATTTATTTAAAAACAATTATAAAAAAAACAACTGAACAATACAACTATTATTCAAAAAAATCGTCAATTACGGTATACCTTGTTATAAATACATGCAAGATAAGAAGTATAGACCACCACCAAGTACACCACAAGGGTGGGGGATAAGTGAAGTAGGCAAGCTAAACTACTGTTTACTTATAGATAAGCAAGCTAAATTACTATTTAAAACCAATTATAAATGCCTAAGTCATATAGGTTAGAATAAATGCTGGCTTTATTGTAAATATCTAAATCTAATTTTTGAAATACCCTTAAATAACATTTTAGCCACTACAATAAGGCCAGGTCTTTTTATATAAAAAAAACTCCGATTTATTTTAGCAAAATAATGAGATGGTTAGAAAGGTATGTTTTTAAATCAAAATAGTATACCGGATCAAAACAAAAACATAAAAACTGCAACACACAAACTAGGCTACGCTAATTGTTTTTAGGTTGGTTAAGGGCTATCCTACTCAAAATGTAAACTAAGGCCATTAAAACTAACCTTGGTCCACATCAGGCTACAGAATTAGTTTCTTCAACAACTGAAGTGAACTAATATTGTTAGAATGAATTGAAGTTTCGAGTAATTTACAAATAGAAGCACGTAAATAGGCTCAAAATATATTATTTTTCTGGAAAAACTACAACTCCTGAAAGGAATTCTGCAACTAAGTTATTGAAAGGAATTAAATTATGTTAAGAACACAAACCAAGATAATTTTAGAACGTCCTCCCGAAAGATTTGTTAAAATTAAAAATGAAGAAACAAAAATCAATAACAAGAGCAGCTGTTTAGTTTTAATCATCTAGTACAATAAATTGTTAGCAATTTACCAGGTCAGCTGTTATTCTAGGTGGCAGTTCAAGATTGACAATAGTACGCTCTCCAACTTGTGATGGAAGACCAAACGCACGTGACACCGGAACAAAATACACAAATCTGTAAATTCTTTTCGCAAGTTTTAAATCTGCGGTGTAACGTCCTCAACAGTCACACCGGCAACGGCAACTGAACTGAGATGGTGGGGATGGGACAAAGCCGGCAATGGTGGTATGGTAAGCAGAGCAGAGCAGACAGCGCACCAGCCGAGAGAAGTCGAACAAACCCGAAAACACACGAAGGGAACTGTGACTCCCCTAGCTCAGCTGCTTGCTGTCCGACAATCCCTCATCTTCATCTCGTTTCGGTTTCTACTTTCCTCAAATACAATACAATTGGAATAAGATCAAATTGTAAAATGTGTCTCATGGAAACAGTGGTAACTTTAGCGGGTATACAACTGCAAGTGAATGGTTAAATAAAGAGTGATGATAAAGTGGGTTGTTGGATTCCAGGTCATCTGACGCTCCTCTGAAATGTCCGATGAGTTGAAAGTCACCAAAATTTTAAGTTAATGTATCTTATTTTTCATTCGGTGGAAACATTCGACCAATGCATATTGAAAGAACTGTGATATCTTTAACTTATTGCAATAACCACTAGTCCTCCAAAAACGCGTAATTTAGAAATTATAAAGTTATATGATTAATAACATCCCTTTTATAATTATTGATAAAACAAAATACAATAAAATAAGGCTCAATAATAATTCTGAAAAGATACTTGGACGAGTAACCTATTAATAGTCCTAGAGATATCACAAATTACTATATGATCATAAATATCGGTGAAAAACATTATGACATATAACGTTGATTCTTTTAAGGATAAAATATATCTGTCCACCACCTACATTCAAACACTCCGATCGAAAATGCATTCCTTCTATCTTTATACAAAAACATTCGAAGAAATAAAAGTATTTAAGAGTAATGTGTTTCAAGCATCCATTATTAGTAGGCCTATCTACTGTTTTACGTTTCCTTTTTAACAGCGAAGAAAAGTGTTGATGATTTGTGTGTAGGAATATTTGTCTAAAACCCTTATGTAGGCTATTCCCTATCATGTACAATGCAAGAAAGTGGTAATGTTCAGATTGGTTAATTTATGCCGACCTTTTAATCAACAGCCACGAACGAGTGTTATACAATCGGCTTACAATTCATAACTATCTTTATTAATTTATTACAGCACTACAACGAGTGCGCCTGCATAAAAACATGAATAATTGGCCCCTTATCAACGAGATAAGAGCAAATTTGTTGTGTCATTCGATTTATGAGAGGTCACCGATTATCTCTGCAATGTAGCACTCAATTACTAATCTTAGTTCCAACTGATATCACGTGTTCAGCGCATATCTACTACGTCTTCTGAAGGAAACATTCCAATCTAAATCCAAGAATCAATTACCAATTCTAATCAATACACGTAACTCCATGTTTCCCATTCCAATCAGCTCAATGAGGAGTATAAACATACATCTACAAATATTACATTAGGCTATATCCTAATAAATTCTTATAATATTCCTAATATTCATTCTATAGAAATGAAAGAGAATGTTGAAATCACTGTTTATCGAATCACTATTTAAATGGGTTTTGCTGTTTTTCAATTTAATAGGCCTACGAATAGCCTATATTATATTTAGAGCTACCTCGCAATTGCACATGTATTATAAGAGATTGGAAATTCTTCTTAATTTTATGTTATTTTACTTTTTAAGTAATATTAAGAAGGGATTCTTTTCCTCAAAAGTTCTTAATGATTCCATCTTACCCCAAATGGAAAGAGTGAAGTATCTTGGCACATGTAGGCCTATAGATGAAAGACTAAATTTGCAAACTCACATCTGGACACTAATTAAATATAAAAGTCAGGCAATTTACATTTTGAGAAAACAAACTGCTCCTTTATACGACGATCTTGGAACTATAGTCGAATTTATTAGGCCTTTAAAATGGGACTGGTGCTCGATGAAGGAGAGGGAGCAGTGTTGCCGCGTTGGTTGCGATGTTCCAGTCCGCTCAAATATGAGAAAGATGAACCAGCGTACCAATTGGCAACAAGGTGAAATTTTCCTTCAAGCTGGTTGGCCCAGGCATTGCTTCCCCTCCCGGCCCAAACTAGCCCTAGTCCTCTTCTGTAATCAATTGGACTATAATTTATACTTCTGGATTACAACTCTGGGGCACTGCCAGCAATTCTAAAATAGAAATAAGTCAACGGTTTCAATCGAAGTTGTTAAGAAAACTTATAAATGATCTAAGGTTTGTGACCAACAAAACTACACACCATGATTTTTAAATGTTCAGTGTAAAAGAATAAATTTCATTTTCAAGCTTAGTTTTCAGTAGGCCTACTTAGATAAAGTAATAACTGTCGAACTATCCAAACCATTTAGCTGACTTCATCGTCTAAACTGAGACGTTGTACAGTTGGATCTTTCATTGATGTTTTCACACTAGTAATAGTTTTGAATTGAACGGTTACTAACCCTTGCCAATTCTCCCTCCAGCCATTGTAACAATCTAGAAGATTATTTATTTATTTACTCTAAAAAAATTTACAACTTTCAGAAAAACTCAGTTATATTTTACAATACGACTAGTTTTTTAAAATTAAATATTATTTGACAATAGATTTTACAACATGTCCACAATTGTTGAATATAAAAGTCCTATATTACCTGATAAACTCCATATCACGAGCTGGAGATTTTGACTGGACATGTTATTTAACCTACTATATAGTATTAAATTTGTACGCAAAATTTAACAGAAATAAATTAATAACAAAGTTACTGATGTCTAAAAATATTATAAGGACAGACTAGACGCAGCTTGAGGCGGTGAGCCGGTGCGTTACTACCATTTTACGAAAGTTGACCTGAAACGCCGTACTAAAAACGTTTATGCAACGCTTTTTCAAACACCTCAGAAAAAAATTGTAAACTGAATTTATTTTCTCCTAATAAATATTTTGTACTGTATTATTTTCAAAAGAAACTTTAAATAAGTATCAGAATGTTGATTTGATTTAATTTATTGATTAATTTTTATTTGTTTACTAAGTTTAATATTATTTCCATTTTTAGCGTCAAACCACTTCAGTTATCGTAACCCTACTTCAATCTTCAATTCTGGCTATTGTTAGGGATTTTCCGTTATGCTTGTAACAACAAACCTTTTTATTATAGTATTATACAGGCAACATTTAAGTCACTTTTGTCATGAACTGTACTCTGTTTTTTGTTTAGGAAATGTTGAAAGGATGTAATTTGCAATAACAAATTACTATCATCAACAACGGCAACAATTGAAGTAAACAAATCATTAAAGTAACTATATTTGTATCAACCAGGAGTATTCTAGTAACATCGTCAATACCTGACGGCTATTGTTGCTGGATAGCTGCATATCTTCGGCGTGTTTTCAAAACTTATCGTTATGAGTACACCATCTCACCATCTGAAGGCACGTCTACTGTACTTAACATTTTAGTACTGATTGATTTTAATCAATATTAAGAACGATTCTATTAATTCATTAAATATTAAATATCGACAATTCGTGAAGCCCTTGATTTCTAACATTTCTCACGTGCCGTGACTTTGAAAATTCTTCAACTCTATATGTGGGTGTCAAATCTACTAGACTACCTGTGTTGTGCTTTGAAAATAACCTTACGTAAAATATATGTCCAAACGTTCATTTGTTATTTTTTTTTAATTTATTAAAAACTTGCTTTTATAAAAACCGAACAAAATTGAATTTAATTTGACGGATATATGTTGTTAAAGCACGATATAGTTCAATTAGTTGTTCAATAAAATTCAACATCCTGTTAAATATTGAAAATAGTTTGAATGCCTTTGGAAAGAAGAAGAAAGAAGGAAACAATTATTGTTTCCTCATTTCTAAAGATTCCTGTTGAAATGGTTATTTAGATCGATGGATATAACGCACATTTGAAACAATAATGCTCGATTTAATTTATCTCGAATGCATGTAGGACACTAGGTCACAAAAACACTCAATTGTATAACTGACCTGTATGTGTAGGACCAAACAAAAACAAAACTAAACAAAACTCCTCTTAGTAAAAACAGTGAAAATTGTTTTTCCAATTTAGACAGGCTATGCAAAGGATTTTAGTTGAACTGAACCTAACCTAGCCGACGGAGCTATGGGCTTGCGTTCTAATTCCTTCTTTCTCCTTCTTTCCAGAGGCATTCAAACTATTTTCAATATTTAACAGATGTTGAATTTTATTGAACAACTAATTGAACTATATCGTGCTTTAACAACATATATTCCTCAAATTAAATTCAATTTTGTTCGTTTTTTATAAAAACAAGTTGCCTAATAAAGACCAAAACTCCACCGCCTAAATAAATTAACACTTGTAACTTGACATACATAAAAATATAATGGTTATAGAAAGACAATTAGTATTTCAATAAAATATAGAAAATTAATTTATATCACAGCGTGAGTAAATAACTACCACATGCTTAATTACTAATAAATCACAAGTTATTACAGGAAGTAATATTGTAAGTTCCTAACTTTTAGAAAACTGAGAGAATATGCCGACTCTACAATAACTTATTGTTAAGATTTGTCATAAATTTTGAGTGATGAATTGGAAATTCTCACTTGAAAGGTGCAACATCTTTTTTAAGCTACATATATGGCGTTACTTGAAATTACTTGACAAAACACTTAAGAAATACAAGGTGCACTGGCATTGGTTTTCCGTACAGTAGGTCTTCTTAATTGTCCATCACCATATTAACAACAATATACTTGGAAAGAAAGTAAGTAATTATAGTGCAGCTTAGTGTATTTCATGAAATCCTATTGATAGATTGGATTGGTTCGTCACGATCCTAGTAGCTGATTAGGTTTATTTTGTTGAAGAAAATTGTAGTGGAGATTGTTTCAAAGATCAAATTGAGTAGTGAGCAGAGAGGGAGGGGGATAACAATATAAGGAGACTACTAGTATGTTATCTATGAAGGTAAAACAAGAATGAATCTGAACATGAACATGCAACCGGCTTCTGAGGACCTATTTAAGTGCACAGTCTTCGTTCCTTTTGTTAATGATATCATGGTAATGCTAGGTGGTTCTAACTCACTAACGACTCTATCAACCTACCTTAGTTGACAGTGTCAGTGATGACGAGGATAGAGGTGTGTGACGAACTGGACCTACAATCCCGGGGTGGACCCTAGAGAGGGTGGACACCGAGCATTGCTGTCCCAACCTAACAAACACATCTGGAAAATAACACATGATTAACATGTATAACCCTCACCACAATAATAATGTTAAAATATTTGTAAATAAAATAAGACATTTGTCTGATTATTTGTTACTTGGAACAAAATATAGGTAGTGACCTATGGATTTCTGAGGAACAACTTATGCCTAGTACCAGGTTAGTATAATACTATGGAACGTGCTCTGATACACGTCGTACGGATATTGCCTTCCTGGGAAGGGGCGTTCTGCAGTTCCCCCGGCGGTCAGGGTAAGCCCCCGGAGGGTACCTGCAGTTCCCCCGGAGCCCCTTCTAGGGTGACTGCAATTCCCCCGGCGGTCACTTTCAGCCCTGCCTCCTGTCCTATTGGGGTTTTCCCAAAATCACCGGGGGTGAGAGGGCAATGCTCTCTCCACACATGTCCAGGTAGGTATGACTCATCGCTGTTGACACCGGTGTAGATCCTCATTGTTGTATCTGCTTTCGAAGTGATCACAGTGTTGAGTGAATATGAATGAAACGGCATCTTGTAGTGTTCGGAACATGTTAAGTGAAAAAGGTCGGGTATTATTTGTGCATGAGGGGTTTAAATTTTATAAAAGTGACCTAACTAAACAAGGACAGAAGTGGAGGTGTGTTCAGAAAAAGTGCGTTGCTAAGCTGTATGTGGATGACACAAATGATATTATGCCGGTAGGACAGCATAACCATCAGGTGAGCAACAATCTACCTCGCGAATTCATTTCTAACTCTGTCAAAAGGAAGGCCGAATCCGAGTATAGTGAAAGACCTACTAAAGTTATTAGAAAAGAAATTTTGTCAGCACCTGCGGACGTTCAAAACAATATCACGCGTGCGGATGTGCAATGTATAAAAAATAACTTGTACAAGAAAAAACGCCAACAGTTGCCTCCTCTCCCAAAGAATATATCAGACGTTCATGAAGCTCTAAACAGTATTCGTATAGTTAGTAATGAAAATGAAGAATTACTTCAGGTTAATGATCAGAATACAAATATCGTGATTTTTTCAACAAGAAAAAATCTTGGTTACTTAAGAAGAAACAAAATTGTATTTATGGATGGAACTTTCTCATATTGTGCTAAGTTTTTTACTCAAATGTTTACTGTGCATATCGTGGAAAACGGGAACTATGTGCCGCTAGTATTCGCGTTGTTGCCAGACAAGAAAAAGACCACTTACGAATTATTCTTCAAGGACTTGTGCAATCTTTGCAGTGAAAATGAAGAGACGCTGAACCCAACAACCATCGTAGTGGATTTCGAACAAGGCATCCACTCTGCTATTCAATGTGTTTGGCCAACTTCTATTATTCGAGGTAAGTGCACATATTGATAAAATTACACGGAAGAACTGCAAGTGATATCAACCTGTATCTTAAAGCTATAGTGTAATCATTTTAAATCTGAATAAACGGTACCAGGTATCTGGCCCAGACTTTCTCCCAAGTTAAATCGAATATAACAAGTAATGCAGTAGCTGCTTTTTTATGGGCACTACCATTAAGGCAAATTTAAATGGTTGATGATGATACATGATCGGCCTACGACCACCCTGATAGATTGGCAGGTTCAGATGGCCTACGGCCACCCCTTCTAAGCAGATGGTTCTAAGGTCGGCCTACGGCCTCCTTTCACGCCGGCATTACCATTAAGAATTGACCCCTTGTTTTTGCGAAAAATAAAAAACGTTGTTTTTGATAATAACTTCCGAACCGTTATTTTGGCAAAGGTAAGCTATACAGGGTGACCATTTGGCTGCCCGACCATTTTATACCCATGTTAAAATTTCAATCTCTCAACGAACGCTGAAATTTAGTGTAGGGGTAGTAAAGTACCTACCCTGAGCCCAAAAAGTGGTTTTTACAAAATGTCTGTCTGTATGTGTGTCTGTCTGTCTGTCTGTAAGCAAGGTTTTGGGCAGAAGGAGTTATCCGATTTTGATGAAACTTGGTAGGATTGTTCCATGTAGCTATAATTCCGTGCCGTGCTTGTGTAGACGCGCGCGCGCCTATTTCGCCGATCACCATAGTGCCGTAAAATGCTACAGTGGCTACCATACAAATATTTGGCATAGGAACACAATCAAACGTGTCAAATTTACTGTGATATGCCATTATGTAAGAATGTTAACAACATACAAATTACATTAAATTGGATGTTGAAAATATTTACATTCCCATAATTAAAAACGGTCTGAAGGTGGTACATATCGAATAACATATAATTATGACTTGTTTTTGCCAGAACACTTTACATTTACATCCCCTTACTTAGCTCAGCCCGTATATGTGTGAAATTTAACAATATAATTGTGTTGTGGCATTTTGGGATCGCAAAAAATATATCGTGGTTACGGATTTATATTTATTTCAGGTTGCCGTTTTCACTTGACCCAATCTTGGTGGAGGAATATTCAAAGCCACGGTCTAAGCAATGACTACAAAGATAAGGATTCCGAGTGTGGGCGTTGGCTTCGATGGACTTTCGGCCTGGCTCTTCTGCGGCCTGCAGAAGTTGAAGACAGCTTTCTTGAAGACTTTATGTCCATCATCCCCGACAAAGCTGGACCATTTGCAGACTATCTTGTAGACACGTACATAGCAGAAGACTTCCAATTCCCGCCGCATGTTTGGGCCTCCAACGACTTATCATCTGAGAGAACAACCAACGCTTGCGAGTCTTTCATTCAAAGTTTGGATCTAACTTTAATACGTTCCATCCTAACATTTATTTGTTCGTAGAAGCTATAAAAAACACTCAAATCGATGTCTATATTTCTTTGAGAAGTTTGAATGTTAGTAGAAAAATCAAAGATAGGAAATATTTAAAGTCCCTAGAAAATCTTAATGAATGTAATTTACTGTACGGGTCAAGGAAGATTACACGGATGGAGTTTGTAAAAAGAGCGTCATTCCACTTCAAAAATGATTTGTATGGTCCATTTGTAAATAAAAATAATTACATATATTATGATTTTTCATTTACCCAGCATAGTTTTATAATTTATTACAAACAAATTGTTTTAAGCAAATTACTTTTTATTTTTCTTTGATTATTTTTTACTTCGAGGAAAGTATCAGGCCTACTTGGATACGACATGCATTTATTATTTTCCCCACACTACACAGAAAGCACCTAGTTTTTGGTCTCTTTGTAGACAAGAAAGTCGTTTACAAAAGCAGCTCGGAAAGGATAGTTAAGCTCGGAAAGATTACTAAGCTTTCTTACGGCACAGTTTTTTACATACAAAATTAATGACACTAAAATATTAAATGATTTATGTTAGCCCCTGGACTGTATATTGACATTAAATAAATCTTATTCCGACAACAGCCCAACAATTTCAACACTGACTTACTATGTTTGCGATGATCCCATCTTCAACCCCCAGTACAAGTCATCTAAATCCTCCGTTGGCTTCGTTCTTGATAATAAATATAAATAATAGGTTAGACATACACAATCAATAATGATAACGGGATAATTACCACAAAAACTAGTAACACAGTAAGTCAGTGTTGAAATTATTGGGTTGATGACGGAATAAGATTCATTTAATAATAAAATATGTTTGCAAGTTTTTTCTGCATCGTAATGAAAAATAATATTCATGACCCACCCATAAAAGCTATTGCTGCGCTTGGTAATTAATTCCCGTGTGAGTTCGACTCGCCCCACACGAGAAACACGACCACGCACTGCAATAAACGCTTTTCTCCCTGTAATTAAATTCTTCTAAATAATAGTGAAAATTTGCTTCACACAGATTGCTGCGATGGGTGTATTATTGTATTTATTCCGAGTTTGACGGAAGCATTGAGAAAACATGAGTTTTCTAAGACACATGTAAAATATTAAATTACTATGGATTCATATTGTTGTTAGAAATTGTCACTAGCTGGACTAAATGGCGTCGATTCACTAGTTATTTAAGGATATATAAAACATATTATTATACGTCGTTTGTGGAACAGCATTGTGCCACTGAACGTATATATGAAAAGTTAGTATATAATGAAACGTATATAATAAAAGTAGATATACGAGCATATAATTAACTGATTTATTTATTATCATTACAACTTGATAACCGTCGGAAGAAAGGTACCTATATAAAGGTTAAATATGAGTCAGGTGTGATGCGTGTTCAAGCGGAGTGCGCCGGAGTGACCACCGGGGGAACTGCAGACATTTTTGGGACAGAGGATTATCGACCCTAATTAGTCCCTTCGACCGCCGGGGGAACTGCATGGCAGCCCTGGGAAGAGGGTTGGAGCGAAGAGCTATTGAAATATGGGTGGGACACGTGACCAGGGCACGTCCACATCTATGATAATTATGATCTTTTTCAGCTGGGAATGTGTTATGTAAATTGAAGGTTCATATCCTGATGTACTTAAAATATCTAACGTTGTACCTATTTATAATAAAGGAGATAGGAAATGTCCAGCAAGTGTCTGCCCAATATCATTACCCCGATTTTTTCTAAAATTCTAGAAAATGTTGTGTATTCTCGTTTGTGCTTATTTTAATCAGTTTAATCTTATCTGTGATGGGGAATATGGTTTTAGAAAAGGTAGATCAACTCTTGACGCAATGGGTTCATTAGTTAAAAATATAATAAATGTTCTTGAGGGTAGGGGCTTTGCTCAGGCTACTTCTTGTGACCTGAGCAAGGTTTTCGACTGTATTGAGAACGAGATACTTCTTGAAATATTAAAAACTATGGTATTAGAGGTTTAAGTCTAGGATTAATCAAATAATTTTTGGAGGACCGAAGGCAGGTTGTTTTTATAGGTAATGAGAAATCTAAGTACACTGTACTTTTCGAGGTATGTATCATGGCGCGCTCTTCTTTTGGTCGTCGCGGGTAAACAATGCATGTAGTTTCTCGGCCTTCGGCCTTACAAATATCTATGTCTGTAATATCCTTTATGGGGCTCCGTCTGAACCTTGCAATGTTCAACTTCCATCTATTTCCTGCTAATACTTTTGAAATAGAGAATAACTTCAGTTAAAGCTTTGATAGGCCACCATTTTGTAGTGGATTGAGATACATTCTTCTTCTTTTAAAATAGCCTTTAAAATTGTTTATTTAACCCAGACTATAATTTTAAACTTTAACTCAACCTCCAATCCCCTATTTTGGGTGTGGGTTAAATTCTCATATATCCCAATAACCATGATTTGTGATCGTTAAGACTAACGACTCCCCCATGGATATTAGTTTATTCATTTCTTAAACTAGATTAATTTCGGAGACTTTGAAGTTTCTTAGTGTTATTAATGTTATTGGCTAACTAGTGAAATACCTATCAAGGCATGTATATTTGATTTTGTAAACAAGATTTTTCAATATATATTAATTATTGGTTAATTTAAAATTAATTGATGTGACTGTATTTTGCAAATTTATTTGTAAAATTCAAAGAGAATGAGTTCTGAGTTCTGTTTCCATTATTTTATCGAGTGCAAAATGTTTACTCAGTTTCCTATTTTTTCCTATTAAATGGTTTATTGGTTATTAGTTTATAACACTGGGAGACCTTTGAGAAGGACAGCTGCACTGAGATATCGAGTTAAGCCCTTAACGTATCTGCAATATCTATCGCGTACTGAGCCGAATATCTCCCTTATTAATAAGAAGGAAAGTTGGAATTAATGATAATTATCAAAATTAAATAATCCGTATCCCGGTAAGTTCGTTGAACAGATCAATAGTGTATGGGTACATTGTATCAGGCATAGTGGATAAAAGACATTCCTTTTGTTGGTAAAAACTGGTTCAGTTTGTTAGTGGATAATATTATCCACCATACTATCCATATTTATACAACATCGACTCTAAACTTTTAAATGATAAGTAGATCTCAGTTGAATTTTTACCGAGCGAAGCGAAGGTCTCTGTTTTTACTTCACCGTTTGTTTGCATTTCATCTGTTTGTTTGTTCAAATGTTTGTTGAACGATTACATCCGAACGTGTTTACCGTTCGTTATGAAATTTGGTACATAGATACTCATACCACCGGACAGAGACCCACGATTGAGTTTTTCGAAATCTTAATCTGATTCAAAATGGCGGCCGTGTAAACAAATATAGTGAGTGATTGGTCTCTTCTTCTGTTTTTGATTATACTGGCTAAATGGTTGAAGCTAGAAAAAAGTTAAGGATCAAAGATGCAGACAATTCTATTTCCAATTCTCAGAATTTCATCAGATTAATTTAATGCAGGCCTATCATTTTCATGTTATACCCCCATAACGCATGTTATTCACTGACCGATTTCCGGCGGAATCATCAATTTTGTTTAAAGTATGAGCGTTTGTAAATTATTAGCTTACTGAAATATGGAAAAACGTGAAGAAAATGTGACATTTCTGTCACATTTGAAATTTGATTACCCGTTTTTAACTTGTAGCCCAAAATGGTGAGGCAAGAATGCTACGTTTCTGGACTTTTAAAGGCCGCTTTTTTGTATGAAGCCATTTACAAACACAGTTATTAATTTAATTGTTATAGTTTATTTATTAATCTCCAATATTTTATGTGAGGACAGTTTTAAATGTTCAATAAACGTAAAGCAGTGATACAATAAAGAGAGGTCTACTTCACTGAACTACTAATATATTTTAAATACAGAATATAGATTGCGTTTATTTGGATAAAAATCATTGTCCTCCGGTAAGTAAAAAGACCCTTGTCAGTGGGGGCGTGAACAGTAAAATTTAAAAAGAAATTTGTGGGACTTGAGGAAGTGCAACAGAAGTGAAAACTTCTGTGATTGTGTTGAAATAATAAATATTAATTCGAGATAAGTATTAATAATTTTTAAACAATGGAGTGGCACTGTGTGTATATATAAGAGGCTGTCTTCTTGTTGGTAAAAACTGATTCAGTTTGTAAGAGGATAATAATATACATCATATTATCCATATTTATCCATCCAAATTAAATGTTTCCTTTTTTCAAATATGAAACATTTGAAGCAATTATATTAGTCACATGGGAGTAGTGTACAAATATATGGGCACGTAACATATACTTGTATATTCATATATGTATATTTATATATAGATTTACAACTAACCCATAAAAGTACCAGTGTTTCCAAAATTTAACATTTTAAATTATATATCTATATACAGTAAACAGTTATGGCGTAGTTCTGTATATACTATTCAATAAGAAAGCTATGTTATCAAAATTATCTATTTATTAATAATTTATTTAATAATTTATTATAGTTTTGGTCTTATTTGCTTAATAAGTTGCAAGCCAAATTGTAAAGTAAATATACTATATATGGTAATATATAGAACATATATTGAATATATATATATATATATATATATATATATAAAATAGTATATCTTATTTAGATTAGTATATATACAGGTATTTATGAGCAAATTATATCCAAATCATATCCTGTAAGTTTATTACTGTGACCAGATGATTGTATATTTATGAAAATGACTGGAAGTTACTTTATTTAAGATAAATTCAAGTAAACAGCCATCCTTTACTTTTCTAACAACTAAAGTCGAAAATCTCAAAAGCGAGCAGAAGAATTAGGAGCTCAGTGTAAAGAAAGACTTAAAGTCTTACGGGAAGAAGCGAGAAGTTGCATAACAAAGGGGATGGAACGAAGGGTGTCGATCTTTGCGTTTAGTATTAGAGTACTACCATAGAATGATGTATATGTTTTTCGATATCCTAAATTCAATAAGAATACTTTACATCTCTCATAGTTAATCAAACCAAGCCACAGCAATGCGTGGCCGGGTTTAGCTAGTAATTATTAAAAACTAACATATTCTAATTCAACAGTATAATAGAAAATAATAAAATAATAGATCGTTTTTTAGTGGGTAGTGGTGGTGGGTACTTTACAAATATTAGGTTTAATGGTTGCACCTGATATATTAAATTAAATACTTAATCTTACAATAGTCAAAATAATCAATAACATTTGTATTTTTACAGCATCATTTCTACTACTTAGATACTGTCTTTCAAACACATGGGCTTAAATGTGCATTAATATTAAATACACGATTTACGACAACGCTGGCAATACAGGCCTTATATATAGCAGCATCAGTTGTAACAATACAGGCCTTATATATAGCAGCATCAGTTGTAACAATACAGGCCTTATATATAGCAGCATCAGTTGTAACAATACAGGCCTTATATATAGCAGCATCAGTTGTAACAATACAGGCCTTATATATAGCAGCATCAGTTGTAAATTATATTACTGTCTTATCTTAATTATAGTCTCGTTCAAATCTTATCTTGAGGTCAAATATTCCACATACTTAGCACTCTGCATTCTTTAAGCCTCTGCTAAAGAAACTTGGATAATGCATTAGTTTGGACGATTCGGATACTGCACAACTCTAAATGGGTAGGACACTACAAGAGTTTATTAAGAAGTCATGTACTCTTCAATTTAACGACAATAAACACAATCAGTGATTTCATCAATAAAATCAGTATTAAAAAGTGCATTATAATTCATATCAATGGTACATTCGGATCATAGCTTTTAGCATAAAATAGCTACATAAGTTTTGTTCTTATATTTCTAATACTGGGTGTATTTTTTTCTTAGTTTGGACAAAATGAGGTCAATATTATTTGTCTATGGTAGATTCAGGCCAGTAATAAAACCTACCTCGTAGTGTGTAATTAAGGTAGATTTTATGTTCTGACGTCATAGACCAGATAGCCCTTCTTCTAAATAATCAAGAAGTAAAATAGATAATAACCAGATTGCATTAGCACTTAACATTGATCTTTGACAAAAATAACCATTAACATTGACTATCCACAACTCTATTATTAATAACTGTCATGTAAAACGATACCAGTAATTAAATTAATATTATTCTTTCGTTTAAAGCATTTTACATTTTTCATTTAGGACAAACCATGTACCCAATTAAAATGTTAACACTCCATATCAGTTATGTAAAATATAGTTATCTTAGTAAAGTGCTTTTCGGCCTAGTTGCCTTTTGTTTCTTTTAAATAACAAAATTAAAATGTCATCTGTGTACGCCTTTTTATTAATTAAATCTTTTAGTTAGTTGAAAATTAATTATTTGATTTTGTTTTGTCTTTCAATGCCAGTTGCATTTTTATTTAACAATTAATCATGTTATAGCACAAGGGTCCAAAGGAAAAGCCAACCATCTTCATGTACATTATGCATGATATTAAAAAATACTTAGTAATGAAGAACAAACACTACTCTAAAAATTGCTAAGTTCACCCCAATATACTTATTATAATGTAAATGTTGTATGTACAAATAAAAAATAACTACAGTATAACGAAATAACTATTTTCTACCATTTAATTATTGTTGTTTTTTAGAAAATTTGTTTAACATGAAGTTGTTATATTCGTCATAGCACTAGCCTGTAAACAAGTTATGTTAGTTCGTAGTTACTGAACTGAATCACTAACAAGCCTTGATAAGGCAGCGAGGAAAACAAAGACGGTGAACGAAACCCATTTATTACGGAAGGTTAGCTGAAAATATTCCATAATGTATTATTCAATATTAACAAAGACACTGATTATGTTTGGACAGAAAGCAGTCATAGTTCTTTGTCAAACATGACCTTTGTCAGAGATATACAAAATTGAGTAAAACTAAAACAACCGAGTTAATTATTCTTTTGAGAACAATGAAGATAGGGTTTATTTTGTTTCTGTAAAGTGTTATCTTGATAAGGAAAGTTATTATCTGTGATAAGGGCTTTGAACTTGAGTTATCACTGTATCGAATGTTGCCCCTGACCTGTAAAATTTATATCTACCATAGTTTATTTTTCTCCTTTTGAGAACAATGAAGAAAGGGTTTATTTTGTTTCTTTAAAGTGCACCTTGATAAGGAAAGTTATTATTGAGTTAGGACTTTGAATTTGAGTTATCACTGTTTCGAATGTTGGCATTGACTTGTACTATTTATATGTACTATAGTTTTTTTCTTCTTTTGAGAATAATTGTACAGGTTCTCAATTCGACCCCAATCTAATTCAAATACACGTTGAAAGAGTTTATCATTGGTATATTAATTAATAACACTTTCTAAGGAATAGTCGGCTTTATGATTGTGAAACTAAACACATATATCAAAAGGTAAATAATTTGTATTATAAATTATGCGATTCATTAAAATTCTTAGTGTAATTTAAAAGTGATAATTTTAAGGATAAATACATTATTTTTAATTCAGAATAAGAATTTAATTTATTTGAGAAACATTTTAACAGGTTAATGACACAATTATTTTGAGGATTAAATAGTCTAGTAAATTGTAGTATGAATAATAATTCATACTAATAATAATATAATAATAATAATAATAATAATAATAATAATTCATTATTGATTATATAAGTATGTATAATCAATGATTTTATTGTATTTTCATTGCTGTTTATCATTTCAATAATATATGGTAGCGCCTTCAACATTAAGATGCAACAAGCCTTACATATCGCTGTAAAACGTAACTTTTCTCTCAATAATGAAGGCACTATTCAGAATTTGTCGAGCAGAAAATAATTAAAAAAATTATGCTGATTTATTCTCTAAAGTAATTTAATATATCCCAATGTAGTATGTATTATTATTGATAATTTAGAATATTATATTGGTTATGGCTTAATCTTAGTATGATATTATGGCATGTTGAGAATTTAAACATCTTATACTATTGATTATCTTGGTATACAACCAATGCTTATATACCATTATTATACATATTATAATCAATTCTTCAAACAACTTTTGTAGCGCCTTCAATGTTGAAATGCAAGTCTCATAAACCGCTGTTTAATTCGTTATCAACTTAAGCAATAAAGGCGCTTCTTAGATTTTATCAAGAAGGAGCTTTTTTAAATCCCAGTATTCGTGCTATGTTATAATTTTTAATTATTTAATTCGTTCTGTCATTGATGCATGATAAAACTTGAATCTTAACCATTGTGAACAGTCAAGGTATGTTATATTCTACATTAGGCAACTAATTAATCAATTCCATTAAAAAAATTTTGACTGAATCAGGTAAATATTTTGAAAATTAATAGTCATTGGAGCTACTTAAGTGTTTATAAATAGACAATAACTGTATGTTTAATAATTTTCCAAAAATGTCTGCATTGCATTTACATCAGTGAATAGCTTAAATTTTAAATTGTGTGTGAACATTTTTAGAACGCCAGAATAATTGTTTTTATTTTTTAAATTCGACCAATGTATTAAGGAGATTTTACTCCTGTCGTTTAAGTTGTATCCAAACTTATAAATCATTTAGGTTTATGCCCCTGAGTTGTTAATTGACTCACAAAGCATAACAAAAAAATGCATGAACTCATTGAGAATGTTGCCTTATGGGCTTGATTACATTTTACAGGCCCCACCTCTCCGGCTACGATTGAGTGTGCTGATTCCGTCAGTAGTACTGACCGAAGGGTTGACTGCACTCAGCAAGTTTATCAGCTGTCTTCTGATACATACCGCCATATCCGATAATTGAACCACCTGAAATATATAATATGGTTTTCAAGAATGAAATCTAAGTATTACTCAAAAACAAGAAAAGTAAAGTACTAATACAAGAAGCTATTTCCTTTTTTCTGAAGCTTGACCTTAAAAGAAAAATATACATAAGAGCAAAATATCCTTTCAAAATAAAAGTATCTTTGATAGAAACCTTAGGCTAGTGTTTGTATAAGTATTTTTGTAGACTGTGGAAGCTATATGGGTTTATTGCGTTGTATATTGTAATAGTAGGCCTAAATATTAACCGGTTACAAACATTATTCCTGTGTGCCCCACCCATTGACCTATAAAACACAATCTTACTGTGTGTGAGAACAACATAATTAATAAGAAAATGTTGCTATGAAATAAGTTAAATTGATTACATTTGATTGAAAATACACAATAAAAAACGGTGTTAAGCATATTAGTTCCATTAAAGAATTTGTGATACATCCAATAGGAAAGCTACATTTTTCTGTTTGACTAATACTCTAGAAATATCTATATCATATACTCTAGAAATATCTAGAAACATTGTCGATTGGAATATTAGATTTAAACAGAGTTATTTTAAATAAATCTATCGAAACCAACTTAATAAAAGTTAGATTTGGCCATTGACAATAGAAACTATATATTCAATGATTAGGCCGAGAACATACAGTAAAAACTATGAAAATCACTGTCTCATTTATATAACCATAAAAGTAAAGTTATGTCACAGGAAAAAAGGGGTAAAAGAATATGAAAAGATAGTGTGCACTTAAAACGTTAAAGGAATTTTTGTGTACGATAACCATTTATATTGATGTAATTTATTACAATTTGCTTTGTTATATTTGCAACATTTCCTCAGTTTTTACATTTCTGAATCTACAACAGTGTTATCTGCAGTCGAATTTGTAAAGGATAGAGGGAGACGTCAGTGAGTGGACCATGGATTACTAATGTTAGACCATGGACATAAATGTTAGACACGTTTTATGCCCCATTTCTTTGAGAGAAACATCCATATTTGGCTAAATTCATTTATTATCTTCTAACTACGCCGTGAAATATCGCTCCAAATTTCTATCCAAAATACTACGTGGCCAAGCATTAACGTCCGCTTTATCGGCCGATAAAAGTGTCATGAGGCGGCGAGATCTATCGTATCATAAATAAGAGATAGCGTTGATTTTACGCAATCAACTATTTGGCAGTAAACCTAGTTAGCTTATCTGTAGTCTGGTGAATTGAGATAGGCGCGTGTGTGTTTGCAAGAGTTGTCAGATAACCTTTGTGGCAGCGAGGTGAATCCAGGGACATAAAATGAGGCTTCTAAGTAGCAATGAATACAAGAATATAACACAACTCATATCCGCCACTGGCACGCAATTCGGAGTCACTTATTAGATATTCGCACCAAGTTGAATGTAAGCCAGTTCTTGGATCTCCGTAGAGGACGTGAGTTTCTAGGCGAAGCCTGGCTCAGGTAACAACACACGGGATTCAGGCGTCATGAAGAAACGCACACCTATTACATTCTCGATATTACCTGTTTCTTCTTAGATTCGAACTATGAGTCATTCTACCCTCATATGAAAGTACAAAATCAAGGTTTACGAGATTACAATTTATTTGGTACAACCAATCAAATTACTCGTACTAAGAAGTTGTAGCAAAAGCGGTGAGATGCGTGAGTGGGGATGTGAAGTGCGGCACAGTGGGGGAAGAGAGCGCCAACTGGTGGATACAGTCTAGCTCTAGACGCTTAGGTATGCCGTTTGTCGAGGAGCCTCTGAAAGGAGTGGAGCGGAAGTTGCCGACCGCATCCGAATGTTTCCGATAGCCGAGCGACATTCTTTAAAATTATTAATAGACTTACACATTTCTTCTTCTTCTTCTACACATTCAACTGACCAAGCACACTTAATTTTGGACCATGGTCATAAAACGATGAAAAAATTAATCTTTTATACCAGATACCCAAAACCTCTTCCCTCCGTTTAAACAGATATATATCAGAGGAAACCAGACCGAAGCCCGATTTTATTAAGAGAGTATACACATACTGCCAATTCGCGAGACCGAAGGCCTTCTGAGGCCGTAGGTTGAGTTTGAAACCCAAAATCTTCAAGAGAGAAGAAGTGAATTTCTTGATCGCGACACCAAAGGCAGAAGCTCCACCATGGGGTTTGTGGGCGTAGCCCCCAACAGCGCTGGTAATGATTAATATAAATTTGGAATCACTGACTGACATAAATGTTTCACCACTTCCGAGTGTAGTTAAATTCTGAAAGTCGCTAACCACGTGGAACAGGAAAACTCAAACATTTTTAATATTTTGGGATAGTTTTGGGGGTTGAGAATGTTGATAACGTACCATGATATTAGCATTAAGGGTACGAAGGAACAAAGCTTGCTTTACAAGTTTATCATACAGTTTGTTACTTAAAGGAATGAGGACAGTGTCAGAACAGTCTCAAAATGTCGTATGGATTTAGCTTCCACGAGTTTACAAGAGCGTTTATATAAAAGCGTAATTTTCATACATTAAAGTATCGTGACTTAAAATATTCGATATCCTAGGATTTTTTAAATTTTTGGTTCGGGTAAGTTTGACCAGCGTAAAAAAGTTTCTTATTGAACCAAAGTAATTAATAATCAACAAGGACCTTTTTGCATTTTGGCACGCATAACAATTCAAATTTTTTAAGTTTTAATTTTCAAGATAGCAATATTCTGATTATACAGTTAAATTGTGCGTACATTTTTTTCGAATAACGTATAGAATGAAGCCAATCTTGCTAAGCTAAACAATTATTTTATATTTGAATTTGTAAGGTTGGACTGCTTTTTATTCTGAGTAATTTTTGTACTAAGCATACATTTGTATACAACTTTTACTTATAATTTGGTTCCCTTCTCTTATAGATTTTTTTTATAAAACTGGTATCGAAGTATACTGCCGAAGCCGACTGAGATAGCGTTGGACAAAAGCTATTAGCCTATCCAAGTCTATAAAAGTCGGTGGTGTAATAGGGCCTCATTAGCAGGATTTCCTAGCTGTCGAATTGGTGCCAAATTTGGTTGCGTATTGTAACCTTCATTTTTGGCAATATCGTTTTCCGCGAATGCGATTTACAAGTGTCTATCGCAGAAGTCCAGACGCTCTAATTCAGTATTCTGGATTTTTTGAGGTCTTAATCGCAATGTCTATGCTAAGCAAGCGAATAAAGATTTGTACTGAGGAAACTGAATAAGTTCTGTTTGCGGCAAAAACAAGTTATATTTTACTGATCTGGAGAAAGAAAATGGATTCAAACCAGTAGTGACAACACACACGTTGACAACACACACGTTGACAACAAACCCGTTGACAACACACTTTGACAACACACACGTTGACGACACAGAATTCAAAGCATATTTCCGATTTACACTTGATCAGTTTCAAATCAAATCAAATCAAGTTTTATTGCGTAAACATTTTACAATGTATGGCAATCGTCAATTTTTAATTTAATTTATTAATTTAGACAAACACACCACATAAAATCCTCATTCATACATACAAAATTCTTTTCCATGCACACACACCACAACATTCACACGCCAATTTTCCCCACTTCCAACTTCGGCGTCAGTCTTCCAATAGGCCGGTCTCCCAATCGTGTGTCATGAAATCTTGTATATTATAAAATGCTTTTAACGCTAAATAGCGTTTTAAGCGGAATTTTAAACGCCTTCGGCGTTGGTGCATTTTTTTTTGAATTTGATTTGAAACTGATCAAGTGTAAATCGGAAATATGCTTTGAATTCTGTGTCGTCAACGTGTGTGTTGTCAAAGTGTGTTGTCAACGGGTTTGTTGTCAACGTGTGTGTTGTCAAAGTGTGTGTTGTCAACGTGTGTGTTGTCACTACTGGTTTGAATCCATTTTCTATCTCCAGATCAGTAAAATATAACTTGTTTTTGTTTGTTGTTAAGTTTGTTACATTAGTGCGTTCCGTTATACACTAACATTTAATTCTTCAAACAAAATTAACTTTATCTATTGTATTATTTACTTTATGTTTTGTTGATCATTCCACCTATTTAATTCTATATCATATAATTTTTCAAGACATTAAATTAAATTAAATCTTCAAGCGTGAGATAAGGAAATTGCATGCTCGCGAAACCGAAGCACTAGCCACTGGTATTAGGGGGTGGAGTCTCCAAAACTGCGCAGCTATGCAACGCCAAACCTCATTTAATAACCTTTAGAGAATATATTTAAAATAAGTATCACTTAATTTTATAACTGGATATCTGGAGTTCGAATCTTTAAATTATTAAATACAAACTTGTGCAATCATTTTAATACTTTTTAGAAATAAAACTGTTGGTGAAAATATTTGATCTAAATACTAAACCATTTCAAAATGTCAGACAAATAACAACACTGAAATTTTCAAATGTTCGCAATAAAATATTTAAACTTCAAATTTAATTCATTCGATAATGTTCTACAAAATGACATGCCACATGACCGTATTTGAACAGCTTTCGCCAAATTAAAACAGTAAAAAAAATTAAAATGGGGTGTAAGTCAAATTTCTTAAATAGAAAAGTATGTCATGTTGTTCTTCATTTTAAAGTCCTATAAAACTAAAACATGTTTAAGGATAGTGATAAAAAGTATAATAATAAATAATTAAGCTAATGTGGTATACAGTTTTTTATTGTTTTATCATGCCTGTTAGTTCTAAATCTGGCTTTGAAAAAATACGATGTTGTATTAATGAAGACTACTTTCTAATAATAATAAAAGAAATATTAATATTTTAAATTACCATAATAATCAGTTTTTTAACTCCACTCAAAAACCGTTAAAGACACAACCGGTTTAAATGTACAGAAGCTTTACCCCAATTTTAATATTTTCAACATATTATATTTTAGGGCTAATCAAATGTTTATAATAATATATTAGACGTTATTATGACGAACTATGTAATATGACGATGGCTTGTCATTTTGTGTGGAATTTACTGACGAATTCGCGTAACGACTTTTAAATTTTTATTTCAAAAGATAAAGTATGTAGGTCTTTATTACAAATACATTAATTTGTATATTTTGGTCCACCTATTTAAATGGTTCAATTTTTCACCAAAGAGATTTAAAATGTATTATCTACATAGGTCTGAATTTAAATTTCTGATATTTAAACTCCGGACGTAGTTGTGACACATCCAATTAGTAAAAATAAACGGAACTACATTCAATAGATTCCTACCTGTGATTTAGTAGAAGTTGAGTGTTGTTTATTTTATTGTAGCTATTCCGTACTATCGTTATACCTTAAGTGACTCTCACTATATAAACCAACTGTTTACATTGTACTGTTTCTAAATAGTGACATGTTATATTTAAGTTTTAGCTTAAGTCACAATACATATGATCGAATAGTACAGTCAACAAGGTATATAGATGTTAATTAAATTAAATCCAAAAATTATATAAGAAATTAAAATAATACATCTAGTTAAAGGGGAACAGAATAATTGTTCCAAAAACATTCATAATTTTTCCTTCACAGCATATTAATTAATTGGTGCTAAAATATACATTGCACATAGTTATTATAACATAATATATAACTCACCGATATGGTGGGATACAGTGGAGTCTTAGCCTGTCAAACGAGTACCGGTATATTGGCTTGTTGACAACTAATAAAATACGATCGTTGACCGATGCACAGACTGATTGAACTGTTATTGATGTTTATGCACAGAAAGCCGTGGAGGGGAGTGCAGCTTGCCATCAGTAATATCAGATCGTTGACCGATACACAGGCTGTCTACACTGAGGTAGTTGAGTATACACAGAAGGCCGCAGAGGGAGTTCACCTTACCTCAGTAATATCAGATCTTTGACCGATACACAGACTGTCTACACTGAGATAGTTGAGTATACACAGAAGGCCGCGGAGGGAGTTCACCTTACCTCAGTAATATCAGATCGTTGACCGATACACAGGCTGTCTACACTGAGGTAGTTGAGTATACACAGAAGGCCGCGGAGGGAGTTCACCTTACCTCAGTAATATCAGATCGTTGACCGATACACAGGCTGTCTACACTGAGGTAGTTGAGTATACACAGAAGGCCGCAGAGGGAGTTCACCTTACCTCAGTAATATCAGATCTTTGACCGATACACAGACTGTCTACACTGAGATAGTTGAGTATACACAGAAGGCCGTGGAGGGAGTTCACCTTACCTCAGTAATATCAGATCATTGACCGATGCACAGACTGATTGAACTGTTATTGATATTTATGCACAGAAAGCCGTGGAGGGGAGTGCAGCTTGCCATCAGTAATATCAGATCGTTGACCGATACACAGGCTGTCTACACTGAGGTAGTTGAGTATACACAGAAGGCCGCAGAGGGAGTTCACCTTACCTCAGTAATATCAGATCTTTGACCGATACACAGACTGTCTACACTGAGATAGTTGAGTATACACAGAAGGCCGCGGAGGGAGTTCACCTTAACTCAGTAATATCAGATCGTTGACCGATACACAGGCTGTCTACACTGAGGTAGTTGAGTATACACAAAAAGCCGCAGAGGGAGTTCACCTTACCTCAGTAATATCAGATCTTTGACCGATACACAGGCTGTCTACACTGAGGTAGTTGAGTATAAACAGAAGGCCGCGGAGGGTGTTCACCTTACCTCAGTAATATCAGATCGTTGACCGATACACAGGCTGTCTACACTGAGGTAGTTGAGTATACACAGAAGGCCGCAGAGGGAGTTCACCTTACCTCAGTAATATCAGATCTTTGACCGATACACAGACTGTCTACACTGAGATAGTTGAGTATACACAGAAGGCCGCGGAGGGAGTTCACCTTACCTCAGTAATATCAGATCGTTGGCCGATACACAGGCTGTCTACACTGAGATAGTTGAGTAAACACAGAAGGCCGCAGAGGGAGTTCACCTTACCTCAGTAATATCAGATCATTGACCGATGCACAGACTGATTGAACTGTTATTGATATTTATGCACAGAAAGCCGTGGAGGGGAGTGCAGCTTGCCTTCAGTAATATCAGATCGTTGATCGATACACAGACTGTCTACACTGAGGTAGTTGAGTATACACAGAAGGCCGCGGAGGGAGTTCACCTTACCTCAGTAATATCAGATCGTTGACCGATACACAGGCTGTCTACACTGAGGTAGTTGAGTATACACAAAAGGCCGCAGAGGGAGTTCACCTTACCTCAGTAATATCAGATCATTGACCGATGTACAGACTGATTGAACTGTTATTGATGTTTATGCACAGAAAGCCGTGGAGGGGAGGGCAGCTTGCCGTCAGTAATATCAGATCGTTGACCGATACACAGACTGTCTACTCTGAGATAGTTGCGTATACACAGAAGGCCGCGGAGGGAGTTCACCCTTACCTCAGTAATATCAGATCATTGACCGATGCACAGACTGATTGAACTGTTATTGATGTTTATGCACAGAAAGCCGTGGAGGGGAGTGCAGCTTGCCGTCAGTAATATCAGATCGTTGACCGATACACAGACTGTCAACACTGAGATGGTTTAGTATGTACTGAGTCGTGGAGGAAGTGCAGCTTGGGTATAGTAATATCAGATCGTTGGCTGATACACAGACTGCATATACTGACATGGTTGGATATGTACTGAATGTCGTGGAGGAAGTAGCCTAGAGCTTGAGTCCAGTAATATCAGATCGTTGACCGATACACAGACTGTCTACCCTGAGATGGTTTAGTATGTACTGAATGTCGTGGAGGAAGTACAGCTTGGGTACAGTAATATCAGATCGTTGACTGATACACAGACTGTCTATACTGACATGGTTGGGTATGTACTGAATGTCGTGGAGGAAGTAAAGCTTGAGTCCAGTAATATCAGATCGTTGACCGATACACAGACTGTCTACACTGAGATGGTTTAGTATGTACTGAATGTCGTGGAGGAAGTACAGCTTGGGTACAGTAATATCAGATCGTTGACTGATACAAAGGACTGTCTATACTGACATGGTTGGGTATGTACTGAATGTCGTGGAGGAAGTACAGCTTGAGTCCAGTAATATCAGATCGTTGACCGATACACAGACTGTCTACACTGAGATGGTTTAGTATGTACTGAATGTCGTGGAGGAAGTACAGCTTGGGTACAGTAATATCAGATCGTTGACATATACACAGGACTGTCTACACTGAGATGGTTTAGTATGTACTGAATGTCGTGGAGGAAGTACTGCTTGAGTCCAGTAATATCAGATCGTTGACCGATACACAGACTGTCTACACTGAGATGGTTTAGTACGTACTGAATGTCGTGGAGGAAGTACAGCTTGGGTACAGTAATATCAGATCGTTGACAGATACACAGACTGTCTACACTGAGATGGTTTAGTATGTACTGAATGTCGTGGAGGAAGTACTGCTTGAGTCCAGTAATATCAGATCGTTGACAGATACTCAGACTGTCTACACTGAGATGGTTTAGTATGTACTGAATGTCGTGGAGGAAGTGCAGCTTGGGTACAGTAATATCAGATCGTTGACAGATACACAGACTGTCTACACTGAGATGGTTTAGTATGTACTGAATGTCGTGGAGGAAGTGCAGCTTGGGTACAGTAATATCAGATCGTTGACAGATACTCAGACTGTCTACACTGAGATGGTTTAGTATGTACTGAATGTCGTGGAGGAAGTACAGCTTGAGTCCAGTAATATCAGATCGTTGACCGATACACAGGCTGTCTACACTGAGATGGTTTAGTATGTACTGAATGTCGTGGAGGAAGTGCAGCTTGGGTACAGTAATATCAGATCGTTGACAGATACACAGACTGTCTACACTGAGATGGTTTAGTACGTACTGAATGTCGTGGAGGAAGTACAGCTTGAGTCCAGTAATATCAGATTGTTGACCGATACACAGACTGTCTACACTGATATGGTTTAGTACGTACTGAATGTCGTGGAGGAAGTACAGCTTGGGTACAGTAATATCAGATCGTTGACAGATACACAGACTGTCTACACTGAGATGGTTTAGTATGTACTGAGTCGTGGAGGAAGTGCAGCTTGAGTCCAGTAATATCAGATCGTTGACCGATACACAGGCTGTCTACACTGAGATGGTTTAGTACGTACTGAATGTCGTGGAGGAAGTGCAGCTTGGGTACAGTAATATCAGATCGTTGACAGATACACAGACTGTCTACACTGAGATGGTTTAGTACGTACTGAATGTCGTGGAGGAAGTACAGCTTGAGTCCAGTAATATCAGATCGTTGACCGATACACAGACTGTCTACACTGAGATGGTTTAGTATGTACTGAATGTCGTGGAGGAAGTACAGCTTGAGTCCAGTAATATCAGATCGTTGACCGATACACAGTCTGTCTACCCTGAGATGGTTTAGTATGTACTGAATGTCGTGGAGGAAGTACAGCTTGGGTACAATAATATCAGATCGTTGACAGATACACAGACTGTCTACACTGAGATGGTTTAGTACGTACTGAATGTCGTGGAGAAAGTACAGCTTGAGTCCAGTAATATCAGATCGTTGACCGATACACAGACTGTCTACACTGAGATGGTTTAGTATGTACTGAATGTCGTGGAAGAAGTACAGCTTGGGTACAGAAATATCAGATCGTTGACAGATACACAGACTGTCTACACTGAGATGGTTTAAGTACGTACTGAATGTCGTGGAGGAAGTACAGCTTGAGTCCAGTAATATCAGATCGTTGACCGATACACCGACTGTCTACACTGAGATGGTTTAGTACGTACTGAATGTCGTGGAGGAAGTACAGCTTGGGTACAGTAATATCAGATCGTTGACAGATACACAGACTGTCTACACTGAGATGGTTTAGTATGTACTGAATGTCGTGGAGGAAGTACAGCTTGAGTCCAGTAATATCAGATCGTTGACCGATACACAGGCTGTCTACACTGAGATGGTTTAGTATGTACTGAATGTCGTGGAGGAAGTGCAGCTTGGGTACAGTAATATCAGATCGTTGACAGATACACAGACTGTCTACACTGAGATGGTTTAGTACGTACTGAATGTCGTGGAGGAAGTACAGCTTGAGTCCAGTAATATCAGATCGTTGACCGATACACAGACTGTCTACACTGAGATGGTTTAGTATGTACTGAATGTCGTGGAGGAAGTACAGCTTGAGTCCAGTAATATCAGATCGTTGACCGATACACAGTCTGTCTACCCTGAGATGGTTTAGTATGTACTGAATGTCGTGGAGGAAGTACAGCTTGGGTACAATAATATCAGATCGTTGACAGATACACAGACTGTCTACACTGAGATGGTTTGGTACGTACTGAATGTCGTGGAGAAAGTACAGCTTGAGTCCAGTAATATCAGATCGTTGACCGATACACAGACTGTCTACACTGAGATGGTTTAGTATGTACTGAATGTCGTGGAAGAAGTACAGCTTGGGTACAGAAATATCAGATCGTTGACAGATACACAGACTGTCTACACTGAGATGGTTTAGTATGTACTGAATGTCGTGGAGGAAGTACAGCTTGAGTCCAGTAATATCAGATCGTTGACCGATACACCGACTGTCTACACTGAGATGGTTTAGTACGTACTGAATGTCGTGGAGGAAGTACAGCTTGAGTCCAGTAATATCAGATCGTTGACCGATACACAGACTGTCTACCCCTGAGATGGTTTAGTATGTACTGAATGTCGTGGAGAAAGTACAGCTTGAGTCCAGTAATATCAGATCGTTGACCGATACACAGACTGTCTACACTGAGATGGTTTAGTATGTACTGAATGTCGTGGAAGAAGTACAAGCTTGGGTACAGAAATATCAGATCGTTGACAGATACACAGACTGTCTACACTGAGATGGTTTAGTATGTACTGAATGTCGTGGAGGAAGTACAGCTTGAGTCCAGTAATATCAGATCGTTGACCGATACACCGACTGTCTACACTGAGATGGTTTAGTACGTACTGAATGTCGTGGAGGAAGTACAGCTTGGGTATAGTAATATCAGATCGTTGACAGATACACAGACTGTCTACACTGAGATGGTTTAGTATGTACTGAATGTCGTGGAGGAAGTACAGCTTGAGTCCAGTAATATCAGATCGTTGACCGATACACAGACTGTCTACCCTGAGATGGTTTAGTATGTACTGAATGTCGTGGAGGTAGTACAGCTTGGGTACAGTAATATCAGATCGTTGACCGATACACAGACTGTCTACACTGAGATGGTTTAGTACGTACTGAATGTCGTGGAGGAAGTACACCTTGGGTACAGTAATATCAGATCGTTGACCGATACATAGACTGTCTAAACGAGAAGGTTGACTATGCACGGAAGACCGCGGAGGAAAGTTCAGCGTGTTGTTACCAATATCATGTCGTTGACTGCCTACACTGTGATAGTTGAGTATGCACTGAATGCCGTGGAGGGAGGGTAGCTCAGCGTGTTTCAGTACTATCATATTGTTGATTGATACGATAATTATGTGTTTCAAAGCTACTACTTTGTTCCTAAATACACGTTTGAACTAAGTATATAATTATATATAGTATAGTGAAAGTTACACTGTTTATTATTTAAGTTGAATATTAGGTCTCACTACAGATCGACTGATTAAAGCAGAGGGTATGTGTAAATTTATATTTATAACAATATAAACAGGAAATGAATCACATTAGACTTAATACTAATACTCCAAATTGTGATATAAATGATAACAATTATTCTCAGAAGATATGTACAAGGTTTATGTGAGCAAATTAAAAAAAAAATATTATAAAAACCAGCAGGTAAAGTTGATTTGCTTGTATTCGAGACAAGATGTGACTTACTTTTTGGGCCACACCAGTTTGTGGGTTGTTTCCCAAGGCGTGTTGTTTAAAAGTCCTTCAGTTCGATGTAAAATCACCGCATTTATGGTCGGTTAAGCAAAGTATCAGACAAAGAGTCTTTTATAACATAACGGAAACACATCTCTGCTTTGTTGGTAAATGTATCTTGGGTTAATCAATACAGTAAAACATTTGAATTTTAATGTTGTTCATATTCATTTATATAGGTTAATAGGTGACAATTAAATCTAACATTTCTTAGTGTCTTTTAGAAGTAACTTTTGATTACTTAGCCTACTTTAAACATGTTTGTTCTGCGTACAGTCAAACCGTTGTGTAGAATGTTTCATGAGATAATTTTCATATCACAACGTGTATGATTACGATAACTTTTATTTAGCTAATCTGAATAATAATGTATAGCTTTTAGATAGCTTTTAAATATATATTTAGCGTTTGTTGAACGATATAAAAAATACAAAAACGCCCTTGGAACTACAGTAGGCCTACTTATTACTCATGGAACACATCTTAAATGTAATATAATTAATTCCCTTTCTAATTTATGCAACACGGAGAATAATATATTGGTTTTTAATTTAATGCTTTTTAGTACAATGTGTCATCGTACAATTGTAGGCTATTGAATAAACGCGTTTCCAAGAATCTTGAAATGTGAAACGTGTGACATTTATTTATCAAACGTGTAATGTTTAATAACGCCGATGTCACCAATACCAGTCATTGTAATTAGGCTTCTTATCACACAACTATTTATTTAGTAAGGTCATGTAAACAGGTTATCATACTAACTACAGTAATTGTACTGCAAGTGGTACAAATCCTCATTATAGTTCACGATTTCGTCGCCAGGTTCCAGTAGTTGTCGCAGTTCCCCCAATTATGTATGTTCTTTTCAGGTGATAGTGAAATAATGTCTTTTGGAAACGACGAATTGAGTAGTAAAAGTGATCTAAAATTAGTATAGTAGAATAGTAGTAATAGTGGTAAAAAAATCTATGCACTATAGAATAATGTAATGTATAAGTAATTTAATTAAATATGTCATTTTAATGTATCCCTTCCATTTTACCTTTCCTGTGATTTTACTTACTGTAGTACAAACTATAATAATAACAATGATATATTTTTATTGCATTTTCTTGACAATTCACAAAATTGTATCGCGACAGTCATTAATAAATATAAATAAAATTTTAAAATCCACTCATTCAATAACAATTAACACTTTCAAACAAACATTTTATTTCACACACCCAAATTCCCATTCATTCGCTAATTACACCTCCACAATATCCTCCAGTATCAATTTTGATATTCAGTGGCTTCCCAATATGCAAAAAACTCGTCAACGCTATAAAATGCCAGTTTTGACAAACATTTCTTGAGACGGTTCTTAAACGCCTTGGGCATTGTGGCATTTTTAATACATTCTGGAAGTCTGCCAATTACACGAACACCCACCTGTGAGGGTAAGTGGTCCTATAAGTTTCAGTTCGTTATATGCCCCTGTTTCTCGTATGATAATTATGAATATCTCTGCCTCTTGTCAGTGCAATTTTTAACATACAATATGTTGCTGTCTCTAGAATATAGAGACAAGGCAACGTCATCAGGTTTAACAGTTTAAAGCTGTTCTCAAGACAGACTGTTCTCAGACGCTCAGAATTCAATACAATGCTAGCCGAATTCCCCTGCTTCTCTACGGAAGGCCTTCAATATGCCCAGTCCGAATGGTCAAACATTGTCATAGCATGTCCTAGTGCATGTAGCCTCTTTAGCTGGTGTCGGCTTTCGGCCTCGAGATGGTTCTTGTGAGGAGCGCGGACTTCCGCTTATAAGACAACCATGAGTATAAGAAATAATAAACAATCATTTGTTCAAACTTGAGTTTTGGGTAGTTACCATATAATACTAAAAAACCTTTATCTATATTTGTATAAAATATATGTTTACCCCTCAGGACTAGAATATCATATACCAGGCTCGATGGGGCGGGCTACACAGCAAAATCTCTATTTTAATTTATAACAAACCGATTCAGTAGTTCTTTTGCAATTATCTTTAAATTAATTCAGCACCTTCTTTAAATTAAAAGAATATAACTATTGTTTACATTATTACTTAGTTAATATTATTTCAAAGAAAATCACACGTTTTGGCACATTTGCACACTGTACACATTCTTACAAAGTTCTTTCTTTATAACAGTTCATTAAATTGAGAGAGGCATAGGTAAAAAGCATCAGTATTTTAGACGACTAGGAACTGACGAAAGGAGTGTTATGTTTTCAATGCCTGGTTACGTATGTATGTGTGATTCGACCATAAGTTCCTGAGGAATCAACAGATTTTGACGAACTTCAGTTCGTTGGATTCCTCGCGTAACCGGAAGTGAGATAGGCTATATATTACCGGAAGCAGCTAAATATTCCATTAAAAATAATATAACATTTATTTGTACTTTATATAACTGATTTAATATTTGTTTAATGTATAATCAAAGATTATAGAACTAGAATCATAGATATAATATACATTGCATTTATTAAAACAACTTTCGTAAATGAAGCATGATATTAATTGTTTTTAAACTTATTTTTGGTAAAGAATTTATAATAAGTTCATAATTTAGAAACCATTTAACTCACAATGGCACTTTAAAGAAACCAAGAAAATCAAGAATATATGTTAGGATAGTAAATTAATCCCCCAACTTCACTTTGTGAACGATTATACAAATTAAAAAAAAATTAAAAGCTTTGAAATAGTGTTTTTGGTTGAATAGTAGCAAACGCTATTAAAAAACATAATTCATAATAGGCCTACTGTATGTTTAAGGTAATTTAAAATTAAAATAAAACATTTCAAAACAAATTCATAGAAACTGAACAGGGTGTTATTAATGGACATAGCTAAGTTTTTGAAATATTACATTTTAAACGTATCTAATATAATATTAATGTATTGAATAGTAAGTAAAGAGAAACTTAACTTGTTATCTTGTTTTTAGTACAAGAAAAAAATGAGGTAATCTAGATTACTGGAAGGAAGTGACAAAATTGTCGTATTTGAGTGTTTTGTCACCTTTTTTACGATTAGGTTTTGTCTGACTAGTTAGTTTTTTAGTGATGCATTGTTTTAACTATAATATACAGTAAAGGCAAGTGTTTAATTTGCAAGTTTAATTGAGCATATAATGTCAATTTACTTATAATTTATTCAGCTGAATCGTGTGCAAACATGCATATGTACTTATTTATTCTAATAGTATATTTTATTTTTGATATAATTTTGTATGTACCACTTTATTATATAAATTACCTACCACTCAGGAGGGTTGGTGTCCCCGAACTCTCTACCAAGGTTCCTGCACCACAAAACAAAATAAAACCAACTTTCACAAACCCTATATTTTCCCTCACAGCTGCCATTTTGTTTTACTTCACATAACTATCTTTAATCTAACAACGGAACATTGTAGTAAGTTGATGTTGGTATTTAGCTTTACTACCCAAAGTCCTTATTACAGAACAAAGTAATTACAATGTTTATTTTTAAAAATTATGACTTTTTAAATACCTTAAATATATTTAAAACGGCATAGGAAAATGTAACAGTTACGGTATTTTACTTAAAAAATTTAATTGCAAATACAAACGACATCAAATTGAGGAAAATCGGTTTATAAATAAAGGAGAACCTCTATTTTTTTTAACTTACAACATCAATTGTCATTAAATGACAGGAGTGATAGTGAGCCACAACAATCAGCTGGTATACTAATCAGATGTACACTAATCAGCTGATTAAAACATTACATTGAAAAACTACGTTATTTAAATTTATTATCGATAACCTTCGTTGACCTAAACAGTTTACACGTTATTGCTTAATGGCTACTTACAACATTGCAAAGTGTTGTGTTATACATTTCTTTAATTCGTTGTGATTTTCGTCTATATTTATGATGTTTGTTCTATCTTTGTAGGATGTAATTCTTTCTTTAACTGCATTTAAAAATACTCATAAAGTATAACATATTCTCCTTGTATGCTACATCGAATACGGCAACTTCTATGATGTAACAAAGACACCACTAATATCAAAAATAACATAACAAGCACTATATGTATTTATGAGTAACTATTAAATCAAAATATGAATAAATAATTGTTTTGATTGTTGAATATATAATAATGAACACAAGTATTCCACATGGTGTTGAAAATATTGTTTAAACAGTATTTTAATTGTTTAAAAACGGTTAAAACTTTAGACGCCTTCATTACTCCTTAGGCAAGCTTGATGCAGTATCATATCTGCATCCAGATAAGTGAAGGCGTGTCCCATCATCAGTATTTATAGTATGGTACTATAATTAATTGATTTTTCTAAACGGTTAAAACTTTAGACGCCTTCATTACTCCTTAGGCAAGCTTGATGTAGTATCATAATTGCATCCAGATTTCTAAGTGAAGGCGTGTCCCACCATCAGTATTTATAGTACGGTACTATAATTAATTGATTTTTCTAAACGGTTAAAACTTTAGACGCCTTCATTACTCCTTAGGCAAGCTTGATGCAGTATCATATTTGCATCCAGATAAGTGAAGGCGTGTCCCATCATCAGTATTTATAGTACGGTACTATAATTAATTGATTTTTCTAAACGGTTAAAACTTTAGACGCCTTCATTACTCCTTAGGCAAGCTTGATGCAGTATCATAATTGCATCCAGATAAGTGAAGGCGTGTCCCACCATCAGTATTTATAGTACGGTACTATAATTAATTGATTTTTCTAAACGGTTAAAACTTTAGACGCCTTCATTACTCCTTAGGCAAGTTTGATGCAGTATCATAATTGCATCCAGATTTCTAAGTGAAGGCGTGTCCCACCATCAGTATTTATAGTACGGTACTATAATTAATTGATTTTTCTAAACGGTTAAAACTTTAGACGCCTTCATTACTCCTTAGGCAAGCTTGATGCAGTATCATAATTGCATCCAGATAAGTGAAGGCGTGTCCCACCATCAGTATTTATAGTACGGTACTATAATTAATTGATTTTTCTAAACGGTTAAAACTTTAGACGCCTTCATTACTCCTTAGGCAAGTTTGATGCAGTATCATATTTGCATCCAGATAAGTGAAGGCGTGTCCCACCATCAGTATTTATAGTACGGTACTATAATTAATTGATTTTTCTAAACGGTTAAAACTTTAGACGCCTTCATTACTCCTTAGGCAAGTTTGATGCAGTATCATAATTGCATCCAGATAAGTGAAGGCGTGTCCCACCATCAGTATTTATAGTATGGTACTATAATTAATTGTTTAAAAACGGTTAAAACTTTAGACGCCTTCATTACTCCTTAGGCAAGTTTGATGCAGTATTATAATTGCATCCACTTAAGTGAAGGCGTGTCCCACGATCAGTATTTATAGTACGGTACTTTAATTAATTGTTTAAAACGGTTAAAACTTTAGACGCCTTCATTACTCCTTAGGAAAGTTTGATGCAGTATCATAATTGCATCCAGATAAGTGAAGGCGTGTCCCACCATCAGTATTTATAGTATGGTACTATAATTAATTGTTTAAAACGGTTAAAACTTTAGACGCCTTCATTACTCCTTAGGCAACCTTGATGCAGTATCATATCTGCATCCAGATAAGTGAAGGCGTGTCCCATCATCAGTATTTATAGTACGGTACTATAATTAATTGATTTTTCTAAACGGTTAAAACTTTAGACGCCTTCATTACTCCTTAGGCAAGCTTGATGCAGTATCATAATTGCATCCAGATAAGTGAAGGCGTGTCCCACCATCAGTATTTATAGTACGGTACTATAATTAATTGATTTTTCTAAACGGTTAAAACTTTAGACGCCTTCATTACTCCTTAGGCAAGTTTGATGCAGTATCATATTTGCATTTAGATAAGTGAAGGCGTGTCCCACCATCAGTATTTATAGTACGGTACTTTAATTAATTGTTTAAAACGGTTAAAACTTTAGACGCCTTCATTACTCCTTAGGAAAGTTTGATGCAGTATCATAATTGCATCCAGATAAGTGAAGGCGTGTCCCACCATCAGTATTTATAGTATGGTACTATAATTAATTGTTTAAAACGGTTAAAACTTAAGACGCCTTCATTACTCCTTAGGCAAGCTTGATGCAGTATCATAATTGCATCCAGATTTCTAAGTGAAGGCGTGTCCCACCATCAGTATTTATAGTACGGTACTATAATTAATTGATTTTCTAAACGGTTAAAACTTTAGACGCCTTCATTACTCCTTAGGCAAGCTTGATGCAGTATCATATTTGCATCCAGATAAGTGAAGGCGTGTCCCACCATCAGTATTTATAGTATGGTACTATAATTAATTGTTTAAAATGGTTAAAACTTTAGACGCCTTCATTACTCCTTAGGCAAGTTTGATGCATTATTATAATTGCATCCACATAAGTGAAGGCATGTCCCACGTCAAGTATTTATAGTATGGTACTTTAATTAATTGTTTAAAACGGTTAAAACTTTAGACGCCTTCATTACTCCTTAGTCAAGTTTGATGCAGTATCATAATTGCATCCAGATAAGTGAAGGCGTGTCCCACGTCAAGTATTTATAGTATGGTACTAAAATTAATTTGTTTAAAACGGTTAAAACTGTAGACGCCTTCATTACTCCTTAGGCAAGTTTGATGCAGTATCATATTTGCATCCAGATAAGTGAAGGCGTGTCCCATCATCAGTATTTATAGTACGGTACTATAATTAATTGATTTTTCTAAACGGTTAAAACTTTAGACGCCTTCATTACTCCTTAGGCAAGCTTGATGTAGTATCATAATTGCATCCAGATTTCTAAGTGAAGGCGTGTCCCACCATCAGTATTTATAGTACGGTACTATAATTAATTGATTTTTCTAAACGGTTAAAACTTTAGACGCCTTCATTACTCCTTAGGCAAGCTTGATGCAGTATCATATTTGCATCCAGATAAGTGAAGGCGTGTCCCACCATCAGTATTTATAGTATGGTACTATAATTAATTGTTTAAAATGGTTAAAACTTTAGACGCCTTCATTACTCCTTAGGCAAGTTTGATGCATTATTATAATTGCATCCACATAAGTGAAGGCATGTCCCACGTCAAGTATTTATAGTATGGTACTTTAATTAATTGTTTAAAACGGTTAAAACTTTAGACGCCTTCATTACTCCTTAGTCAAGTTTGATGCAGTATCATAATTGCATCCAGATAAGTGAAGGCGTGTCCCACGTCAAGTATTTATAGTATGGTACTAAAATTAATTTGTTTAAAACGGTTAAAACTGTAGACGCCTTCATTACTCCTTAGGCAAGTTTGATGCTGTATCATATTTGCATCCAGATAAGTGAAGGCGTGTCCCACCATCAGTATTTATAGTACGGTACTACAATTGTTTATATACGTACAGTATATAATTGGTTACTATCCAACTGAATAAAGAATTTTGTTTCCATGTTCCATTTATTACTTATTCCGCATAAATAAGTTAGTATTCATGGATGAATTAATTTCAATATACTCATATTGAAGCAAAATAAACAAATAAAGATGTTGTGTTCTTATTAGTTTACCAGAATAATCTACTTCTTTTTAGAATTCTTTGTGGAAGTGTTCTTAAATTTTAACTGATTCCATGGACAACTATTTACCTAAGGACAACAGTTTGATATATAGTTAGTTTATCAGAGCACTGCTGCTATTTAATTTGGCCTTATAAAGTTTATAGTTTTTTATTTGGAAGAAAAAGTATTGTATGTTCAACAACTTTAAAGTAACTAGAAATCATTGAATTTGCCCCTTTTTGGATAAAAATTGCAAAATAATAGGGGCTTACCTCCCTAAACGTATCCATTCCAAACAATTTCAAACAAACTGAAGATGATTTTCTAATGCAATATGTTTATATATTAACGTTTTGTATTGTGTTTTAACTTCAAGACGAAGCTTTCAGGTGAATTATTTAAGTTTACTGTGCCTGTTGATGGGAAATTAACTCCCATTATTGAGCACCTATTATTTTGAAAGTAACCACTTTCTCTTCAATTTGAGATTTCCAAGGATTACAAAATCGCCCGAACATTGCCATAATAGATGTGAACAGCAATTTACACGAAGCTGAGCACTGTAAAAGAACCTAAGCAGTCCTAAATAGAATAGAAATTTACTTTATAAACGATGGAGGTAACACTTCATGTTTTGAGAGAAACAAGATGAATCAACATGCTTCACGAAAAGCCAAGGGAGGGCAAAGCCAATTAAAACTAACAAATTATTGTAACTAAGAAAGGGAAAATTAGATGTAATACACTAACCTCCAAGAATATGCCGAACATATGATAGACGTGGATTAATTCCTGTACTCCGAATTTTGATCGCAATTGTATACTAATATTAAACAATCTTCAAATAATCACAAACAATTACGATATAATTCTACTTATCAATTAAAACATAATAAATAAAAAATATTTTAACAGCATAATGTAAAACACTTTAGTTTGAGTATATTAAAATATCACATGATACATTTTTTTCAAATATTTAATGTCTCTGGTGATATCTACAAAAGTAACTGATTATCTTGAGTGACAACTTACAAATGCCGTACATTCTACCAGAGATTGAACTTTGCTTGTATTTTACACCACGTGATATCAATAACAAAACTACTAACACATTTTTCACTACAATGACATCAGCCAGTTTAATTAACTGCAGTAAAACATAACTAAATAAATACAGGCTCTTATAGACCAGGACGTATTCGTCTGTACAAAGAATGCAAAATTAGTGGAGCGAGATGGATAAACAAACATTGTTCCGCCTTTCTCCCTCTAACCTAACCTTCATTTTTCACAATTATTTACAAGCAAAAATAAAATATATTAGGTAGTTAATAAATATCCATCCTACACAAAGTACAAAAGCAAACCGCTGTTATTTATTCATATTAATATTTTACTTTCGTATCTACGCCTGTTGCTATGATAAACAAGCTGCTTTGTTTACATTTTCGTGTGTAGAATTTTAAAACTTATTTAGCGATGTAAAATTTAATAATACTTAAATATTTTAAAAAGAAAACCTAGTAAATGCAAAAAAAACTGCCACTGTATCAAGTTTAGTAGTATAGTTATTGGTTCAGTACTTTTAGCGTTATGCTGAGTCGAAGATCACATTGTGTCCTGAAGAGTTTCGTTAGTAACTTTCACAACATTTCCAACTGTGATTACTAAAATATTTTAATATTATTTATACGATTTTTAGGATTGAATATCTTTGTTTATATCATAACAATTGGTTACAAGAGAAACAATGACTCATGTGGTCAATTGTAGGTTATACATATTACAAAATTGTAATGAACTCAGTTACTGGTAGAAAATCGAGAGATTTATATTGTGGCCCATTTTGAACAGTTCTGTTAACTTTGTGCTTACATCTTATAACTTTTTTACATTATTTTCTTGTATTTTCTTTCACAGCACTTTATTTCCACGTTATACACGAATCATCTCTTTGTTTACATCAAAGTTCAAGATGTTCAGACATAAAAAAACAGGATGTTACCTCCTTACGCAGCTAAACTGTATT